>SMSR01013894.1:12726-26943 GCA_019453355.1 Ceratina japonica
CGGGCCTCGTGAAGTTTTCACAAGTTATAATGATTCAAATTACCATAAATACTGTCCTGGGATAATTAGCACCCTTTTTCTAAAGACTTAAATAATTATGTCTATTTATTATTATTATTATTTCTATTAAAACTATGTATGTTGTGCCCGGAATAAAAAATTAGATGTGAACATTTACGTTTATAGATAATGTTCTATACCGGCAATCTCGCGAAATCAGTCGAATTTCTAAAAGCGTCCTAAGTCCTTTTACGCGTTGGTGCGACTCTTATTTGTATAAATAGGCTTAAAAGGGTTATATCACTGTAGAGAAAAATAAGAATATGCGTATTTTGTGATTTTTTTTTCAGCGATAACATGAAATGAATAGGAATTACGAAATAGGGTTATTATTGTACATACATATAATGGACTATACAAAATGATTTTTCCAACGCAATACATGTAAAAATGGCGACTGTGCTACGTTCATCTCAGAATTACATTTTTTACGCTGGTCGGACCAATAACTCAAACAAATTTCAACCGATTCACTTGAAATTTTAAGCGTATTTTTCCAATAACTTTTTCTAAGGCATTACGTAAGATTTTTTTAATTATATGATATAGTTTTTTTTTATAAACAATTTTCTGACAATTTTTCTATGAAATTTCATACTTTTTGTTTTAGAACTGCATCATTTTGGCAAAAAACCACATATCAAAAAAACCTACGACTTTCTCCAGCTGTTTCTCTATATAATCGAAAAATCATTGGTATTTCATGATAACTCAAAAATTACAGGAGAAATCGGTCCGGCATTGGACCTCCAAAAAATAGAGGCGTCCTCGGAGAAATATTGCACAGCCGCCATTTTGGCATATAACGCCTTCAAAAAATTATTTTATATAGTCCATGACATGCACAATACAAACCCTATTTTATAATCCCGATTTATTTCATAGTTCCGCAGAAAAAAATCACAAAATATGCTTAGAGTGATTTAAACCCTTAAAGAAATTCCTCTGAATATTATAAACTATACGTAGCTTTGGTCGTTTGTATTCCGTTGCATATTACTGCATACTTCCTTTAAATTTGTTAAAAGTCCCATAAATGCATAAACATCCGTAGTCTACTTATAATAAATAGAACAAGTGCCCGCAGAAAGCACACTATTTCAACCATTTCCCAGCTTAAGCGGAATTTTCGTCGATTTTTTTCTGTTTTCCAACCACCATGCGTCCTCTAGAAGAATCCCGAGCTTCCGCGGCCGAACTTAATTTGAATTCGCGTTAAATCTCTCGTATACACTCGGTAGTCAGAAACAAACGTCGTAAGAAAGATAGGAAAGAGTTTGAATCGGGGAGCAGAAGGTAGATCGAAAGAAGCAGATAAGACGTACTCGGTCGTCAAACGCGATTAGAGAGACGGTCCGTCATACTGGAGTTCAAACCTGCGGGGAGCCCGTGGCCGTGGCACGGGTTCGGAACCGTGACCGCATTGTTTTTCACCCTTAAACCGTGAAATTTTCGCTTTACAAACTCCGCGCCGGCAGTTTATTGAATTATTCACTAGATAACAAGCCGCCGCGGCTCGTACCGCTAAGAGGGAAGACAATTACCAGGAAACAGCTCGAGATAACAACAACAACCGACATCCCAGACCCGATGGTGTCGCAGGACTTTGTCGTCGGATATGGTGCCGCGACTACTCGAACAACACAAGCCCCGGCGTACCCGCCGTGCCACCTTACCCATTTACCTCTCGCCCGTGGAACGAGAAGCACCCCCTTTGCACTGACGTACACTGTTATCTTTATAGTCCGGCCTTCTATATCGCGATCGGGAGCGACTGTTAATTAACGCGCTTCTTTCATTAAAACGCGCCGTTTCTCCCGCCGCCGCTGCGGCGCCGTTTCCTTGCCGCCTCCTCTCTCCGCCTCTGGTTCGCGTTTCTCCGAACCGATTGTTCTCGTCTCGTGTCGCCGACTCCCCTTGGTCCTTCCTAACCGGCTATTGTGGGATTCGTTCCGATTTCAGGGACAATCTCGGATCTTTTATTTCCTCCTTCTCGACTTAACTTCAACGAAAGAATGGATAATGTTTTGAAATTGCTTATACAGCCGGTGAAACGTGTGATTTGATTATAGATTTTCAATTACGCCACGCCGTGCTTTAATGGATGAACGGACGCTATATATCAAACGTCCTTCGTCTACAAAAACACAATTCGGACAATATTGGAGGGATCGGTTTCGTATAATAGATAAACCGGCCATTTTCCTCTCTCGGTTGTGATTTATACCACTTGAGCCTCATAATCGTGAATAATAGTAACAAGTCGCACTAGTTTCTTTGTCTGCCGATACTCGGGTAAAATATTTGATAAAATTTTTGTTTCCACACGCGTTTCAGTAGCTTATATTCAGCAAGACTTGAATGGAAGTACAATGACTCACAAAAGTATTCGAACGATACTTATATTATTACGTTATTTAATATAAATATTTTACTCGATCATCTTTTCAGCGGTAGTGATGATTTGTCTCGGATGACGTTCCATGCTAGAAACTAATGATTTTGTAACGGCATGATTAATAAAATTTCACATATACATAATTTTTTCTTTAAGCATCTACTTTCATGTTATTTGCAAATTTAATCTTTTGCCTATTTCAACCACCGTATACTTAGCGCAAGAATGACAAATTATTAATGATAAATGTATAGATAATTTAGGGAAGAATTTAGGGAAATTTAGGGAATGAGTTTTAGAATTTCGGGAGTCCTAATTAATTAGTTATAACAACAACAAAGTAGATTCNTAATAAAATTTCACATATACATAATTTTTTCTTTAAGCATCTACTTTCACGTTATCTGCAAATTTAATCTTTTGCCTATTTCAACCATCGTATACTTAGCGCAAGAATGACAAATTATTAATGATAAATGTATAGATAATTTAGGGAAGAATTTAGGGAAATTTAGGGAATGAGTTTTAGAATTTCGGGAGTCCTAATTAATTAGTTATAACAAAAACAAAGTAGAGTCAAGATAGCGGAAAGGTAATATTTTTGAAAAATTTTTAATTGTTAATTATAATTTCCGAAAACAGTTGTTAATTAGTGAATAAAGTTTCATAATTTCAATGCATCACGCTATACCTAAACTCGATTGTTTTTTCGCTATCTCGACAATAGAGTTTAGGTATAGTGTGTTGCATTGAAATGATGAAACTTTATTCACTAATTAACAACTGTTTTCGGAATCCCTAAATTATAAAAACTATAGGGATCGCTTCCCTAAATTATTCTGCATCATTTGCAATTAAAAATTTTACAGAAATATTACCTTTCCGCTATCTTGACGGTCTACTTTGTTTTTGTTGTAGCTAATGAATTAGGACTCCCGAAATTCTAAAACTCATTCCCTAAATTTCCCTAAATTCTTCCCTACATTATCCATACATTTATCATTAATAATTTTTCATTAGTGTGCTAAGTATACGGTGGTCCTATTGCAACCCATTTTTTTATGAGACTTAGATCTGGACTTTGCAGTAGAGTGANTCCCGAAATTCTAAAACTCATTCCCTAAATTTCCCTAAATTCTTCCCTACATTATCCATACATTTATCATTAATAATTTTTCATTAGTGTGCTAAGTATACGGTGGTCCTATTGCAACCCATTTTTTTATGAGACTTAGATCTGGACTTTGCAGTAGAGTGATTAATATGTATAGTGTTGTACATGATCCAACAAGTTTCACAATGCAACAAGTGTATTTCGGATCTTGATAGAAGTGGAAGTATTCTAATAATCCAAATTTACAAGTATATTTGTGAAAATATTTGAATATTTATAGGTTATTGTATCAATAAACAATCCTGTACCACTTGTTGCCATGACTAATTATGTTTTACAGTTTCTTGTTTGAATTTTGAATTCCAAATTTGGAGAAGTAGTAAGAGTCAAAGGTAAATCAGAGAGCAGAAATGATAACCGATTTCATTGAAATCTCATGTAAGTAGTCAATATAATTATTACAAGTCCGGAAAAGAAAGAAAGAAACGCAACATTCACTTAATTCCTTACGATTTTTATTAATTTGATATTTTCGCAATCTTTTGTACACATAATTTAGTGAACATAATTCACCTGACTGCTAAAAAAAAATCAAATCATTTGGTCCGAGTTTAAAAATATTGTTCAATTTTAAATATAGCGAATGTTCAGTTTTGCTCTCAACTGCATATTGATCATTTAACTTCAAGTAAAACGATCTGGATAGAATCTAACGAATCAAAATTAAGAACTTCCTAGAAAGATTCCTTTGTTAGCAAATTATTTATATAAAATAATTGATAGAATATTAATTTCTTTGGGACAATTTTTTTCTTGGGATATAACTTAGAAAGGAATTGTACAACATTTTTTACGATGAAGAAGATGAAGAAGTCGCTGAAGACGAAGTAAGACTCTAAAGATTGACCAGAACTAACGTGACACACATGTAAATCTGACAGACGTATCTTAAATACTGTCTATTGTAATCTATAGACATAATAATAAATCTATCTTAAAAAAAAGCATCCCCTTCTCGTAAATTTCGATCATCGATTCATAGCCAAAACCAGTTTTCAATTAACGTTTGACCCAATTTTTGATCATGACACTGACGTTGTGGATTAAAGTAAAACTTGTGTTTGATATTAAAGTTTTCTTCATTTAAATAGAAAAATACATTTAAATTAACAAAAAATATAGTGTGTTATAAACATAACATATTGTCCTAACCGTAAAAGTAATAACAATATAAACAAACTTTGTGTAAACATTGTTTTGTTTTAAAAACAAATAACTATTTTCATATATACTTATTCATTAGATTTAATGTTAGATTTAATATTTTTTTCTTTCTTTTTTAAATCTTTTTCCGTTTTCATTAAAACATCTTTCATTTTTTTATCATTTCTAATATTCTCGTGTATCTTTTTTATTTGATCTTTTATTTTTTTTTTTTTCCTTCAAGAGTCGCACTTTCTGATTGACATCGTAACAAAGTTTCATCTCTGCCTTATTCTTTTTCAGTTTTAATTCTAAATCCTTCAATTCATAGTTTGTCATCGAAAATAGATTAACGAACAAAAATAGTGTACAAATTTTCGATCACATAATTATAAGTACGTAAATAAATAAAATTGATCACGTACCTTTCTGTTTCTACCTATAATGAACCTCGGGAAAAATACCGACACTTATTTTACTGCCGCACAGAGAAACAATGCTACAAAATAAATAATTTTACAACGGCATGTCGTTAGAGTCATCGGTAAGGGAGTTCGGTAAATGGCTACGTATCGCAGTAGCTATACCGATATAATTATTCTATATTCGATCGCTATCGCTATTTACACTATTCAAATTATAGACAAAAAATAGCTCAAATAAAAAAATTTCTACAATCAATTTTTTTTAGAAAATATATTCCGTATATACATGACAAAATTACAGTTTTTATTAGCGCGATCGAAAAGTGGGACGTGATCGAAAACCGGGCCAACTACCTTATACATTATTTCTCTCATTAAAGTTCTCAAACGTTCGTGATTCGCGAGCCACTGTATGTACATACATACCTCGCATTATCCTAATACGTGACGCGAAAAATTAGGTCTGACGTGCGCTTCTGTAATAAATTGAATAACACTTTTCCATTCGTCTTCTCGTTCCATCAAATTATCCGATCATAATTGAGTGGACCGAGTGCTAGTTTTCACATTATAAAATCTCCAAGATATTTAATCTGGTTAAAATATTCGATTTTACATGCTAATACAATTACCTCCCATATTCCTTCATATTATATATTCCATTTTTCGCACTATTTTCTGTAATTAAATCACTTATGAATTAACCACTTTTGTAATTAAATCAAACACGAACCTCGATTTATCCTCACGTAAAGCGTCGCTGTCTGTCGTCGGTGTATTGAAAACGCAGCACGGTTTAAGGCCGGTGGAACATGTTTGGGGGTGAAGAAATATCGCATAACTCAGGATTACTTTCTCGGGAGCAGAAACGGACGAGGAATCGTCTTATCACCGTGGCTCCGTTCACTTTTATTCGGCCCGGGAAGACGGTGAATTCAAGCGGCCAGTCAAATTTACGGCGCTTTATCACTGCAACGAGCTTTTTCACCGTATAAATCACTGGTCCGCGGAAAGCCGTTCGAAAAATTGAAAATAAAAACGTATCGCGGTTGTTCGGCGATCGTTCATAAGCAGTTTAAATCTTCCTTCGCCGGTCGGGAAATAACTGAGAACGCGGTCGGATTTTTATTCAGCTAGAATCCCGTTTCACATCAACGTCGCTTATCTATGTATTTTTTCCCCGCCGATCGTCAACCGAAAAAACGCTGTCGTTCAACGAGCCGGTCAGACACGCATGGTAAGTGATGTGCTAATCACGAATCAGAGAACACACGCCAGTGAATGTGGAAAAAAAAACAAGCGGGATTGAGATGCAATTTGCTCTGTCATTCGTGACAACCGTGTCGCTCGAACGACATTTGTCACGACAGTGAATATGTATATCGGCGCGGGACGGCCGGGGCGAACNCACATAATTATAAGTACGTAAATAAATAAAATTGATCACGTACCTTTCTGTTTCTACCTATAATGAACCTCGGGAAAAATACCGACACTTATTTTACTGCCGCACAGAGAAACAATGCTACAAAATAAATAATTTTACAACGGCATGTCGTTAGAGTCATCGGTAAGGGAGTTCGGTAAATGGCTACGTATCGCAGTAGCTATACCGATATAATTATTCTATATTCGATCGCTATCGCTATTTACACTATTCAAATTATAGACAAAAAATAGCTCAAATAAAAAAATTTCTACAATCAATTTTTTTTAGAAAATATATTCCGTATATACATGACAAAATTACAGTTTTTATTAGCGCGATCGAAAAGTGGGACGTGATCGAAAACCGGGCCAACTACCTTATACATTATTTCTCTCATTAAAGTTCTCAAACGTTCGTGATTCGCGAGCCACTGTATGTACATACATACCTCGCATTATCCTAATACGTGACGCGAAAAATTAGGTCTGACGTGCGCTTCTGTAATAAATTGAATAACACTTTTCCATTCGTCTTCTCGTTCCATCAAATTATCCGATCATAATTGAGTGGACCGAGTGCTAGTTTTCACATTATAAAATCTCCAAGATATTTAATCTGGTTAAAATATTCGATTTTACATGCTAATACAATTACCTCCCATATTCCTTCATATTATATATTCCATTTTTCGCACTATTTTCTGTAATTAAATCACTTATGAATTAACCACTTTTGTAATTAAATCAAACACGAACCTCGATTTATCCTCACGTAAAGCGTCGCTGTCTGTCGTCGGTGTATTGAAAACGCAGCACGGTTTAAGGCCGGTGGAACATGTTTGGGGGTGAAGAAATATCGCATAACTCAGGATTACTTTCTCGGGAGCAGAAACGGACGAGGAATCGTCTTATCACCGTGGCTCCGTTCACTTTTATTCGGCCCGGGAAGACGGTGAATTCAAGCGGCCAGTCAAATTTACGGCGCTTTATCACTGCAACGAGCTTTTTCACCGTATAAATCACTGGTCCGCGGAAAGCCGTTCGAAAAATTGAAAATAAAAACGTATCGCGGTTGTTCGGCGATCGTTCATAAGCAGTTTAAATCTTCCTTCGCCGGTCGGGAAATAACTGAGAACGCGGTCGGATTTTTATTCAGCTAGAATCCCGTTTCACATCAACGTCGCTTATCTATGTATTTTTTCCCCGCCGATCGTCAACCGAAAAAACGCTGTCGTTCAACGAGCCGGTCAGACACGCATGGTAAGTGATGTGCTAATCACGAATCAGAGAACACACGCCAGTGAATGTGGAAAAAAAAACAAGCGGGATTGAGATGCAATTTGCTCTGTCATTCGTGACAACCGTGTCGCTCGAACGACATTTGTCACGACAGTGAATATGTATATCGGCGCGGGACGGCCGGGGCGAACCTGAGAACTTGACAAATCACGTTAACCGAAAGTTTAATGGATTACGAATTATAGAAAGTGACGGGCGCGATTGAAACGTGAAAAATTTAGAATAATCAATTGCACGTCCGGCTAACGAGTTTTGACACGGAAATTTAATAAATCACGAGCTACTACTTTAAACACGTTGATTTGATAGACTGCGTCGGATTTCGTTCGATTGATTCGCTTTATTGTTTAAAGATTCACCGCGCGGAGTTACACGGTGGAAAACGGTTTTAAGTTTAAACTCTCGTTGTAACGCATGAAATATTCATGCGGGACTTCGTCGACTTTCATATACCAAATCTTGTGTATTTAAACCAAAGCTATTAACATAAAATACAGAATTTCCTAGAGAAAAGTTTATTTAGAAAATCGTGCTGCTGTTTTCTATTGGCTTTAGATAGGATCTATCGATCATTTATGAAGAGATTTTAGTTTTATTACGCGGATGCGCGTTTACTTGCATTGCAAATTTGGACGTCAGAGAAGCTCTTTTCTACATGAAATATTCGCTTGATAATTGTACTCCGCATCCCACGCCGCCCTCGCTGCCCGTATCGTCGGAGTTAATCAAACTCAGAAAATGGAGAAAGGATTCTGCTAGGTGTCAAGTGACGGGCAAATAGTCCAAAACGGACACGGGGTCCTTTGCCGTAATTTACGGACCACCTATACTAAAATTATTCTCATTCGTGTGTCCGGTTGAGCGTGGAAAAGCGAACACGCGCTTATATTCGCTTAACGAATGATAGTAGCTTGCTCATGTAATGCTGATTACCGTTCTTCTGAATTATTCAAAGCGATACAGAATTTCGTAAAATTCCGCCGTCTGCTTTATAAATAATACTTTCATACATCTTTTTCAAGATTGTACGAGCCTTTTTTTAATGTTGTATGGACCCTTACGTAAAAACAATGACAAAGCACTGAAATTTTAATAGTTGCTATAGATATTGCATTAAGGTTATATGTGCCCATAATTATGAAAGTGGTCTAAGTCAAAATTTTTTGAAAAATTAGTTCGTTAGTTATTTCATACCACATTATGAATCTAGTGTAAAATAAGTGATAAACTCATTTTTCAAAAAATTTTGACTTAGACCATTTTCATAATTATGGGCACATATAAACTCTTACATAAAAACAATAACAAACCATTGAAATTTTAATACTTACTAGATAATACATTAGTAAAACACTGTACAAAATTTTGAAAATCTAGCGAGCCTATTAGAAACATTATTCATTTTTTTATTGAATGAAAGAATTTTTATTTAATTTGTAAAAAAATATGAATGAAACCATGACAGAATTTTGTAATTTTGTATAATTGATACATGATTTAAAGATATTTTAAAGTTGAAATAATTTCAACTTCGAGGATATTATTTAACACATGCAATGAAAAGTAAGCAAAAGCAAGAGTTGTACAACTTATAGACACTGTAAATAAGGTGAAAGTGAGGAATAATCATAACAAAAAGTGTCAAAACCGCGCAGTAGAATATTAGAAATTGTTCGTTAAAAATTCCCTGCAAGTTAAATAATCGAAGAATTTTATAAATCTTACTTCTGTGTAAATATCGTTTTTCCAATATGTTTATTTCTTCAAATATTGGATATAGCTTTTTATTACGTTTCATAAACTTTTGATGGAAATTTTATAGCTCGTACAACCGTAAGGTGGTTCTATTAAAATTCTAAAGTGAAACTGAGAACTTCAAAAATCCTAGTTTAACATACGCTACTATAGTTTATAAAAATAGATTATAACTTCTTAAACGAATTAAAACAGTTAAAATCAAATAAATATTTTACATTATTAAATTCTTATATGAACATACAGTCGTAGACAAAAGTGAGTGGACAGCAGTTACTGGAAATAGGTAAAGATGAAGTTTAATCCAATTCAGACGAAACTGTTACAAACTTCAGTTTTATTTATTATACATATATCAGTATAATATGAATATTATTTAGTGAATAATTGTAGCTCATACTTGCATTTTTGTTTAAGCACGTTGCACTTAACGAAAGTGACAGCTACTTATCAAGATACAAAATTAAGAGGACACATAATATAGCATGTAATAAATGAAATACGTAATGAAATTAATACCTGGTATTGGCGTCTTTTGTCTCTATTACTGCTTACAGACGTCAGGGAATACTTTTTATTAAGTTTTCAATATAATCTTTCCTAATTTCTTCCAATTCAAACTGTAACGTTTTGAAAAAATCTGGTTCAATGCAACTTGTGCATTCAGTAAACTCCATAAATTCTCTACAGGATTCAAGCCGGCATTTTATTAAAAATTAATGCTCACTGGTGCGATCCCTTTGCATTAGAAATTAGAATTTGTAATGATGTATACACTTGGAAAATGCATTGCTGCTAGAAATATAACATGCTTCTGGCTTTCACATGAATAGTCTTAAGTATAATATTTACTCGCAGCCAGTTGATGCTTTGCGATAGGTCAAAGAAGACATACTTACAACGATTGTTTATTTCATCATTTTACATATCTATGTTATTTCATTCATATTACATACAATTTCCTGTGCATTGCTCTATACTACTATAACAGCACTGTGTAATTCAAGTTGTTATTTGATTTGATATCGTCATACTTACTACATAATGTAAATATCTTGTATTGTAAGAATCACTTCAATCAAACATTCTAATTCTAACTAATGCGGAGTTGTCACGATTCGATAGAAGATTGTAATGGACATAAAAACATGAACTTCTATTCTATACTACCTTTAAATATGAATAGCTTTTCTTAGCTTACTAAATAGAATCACCTTGAGGAATAACATTCCTTTTCTCTAAGTATCATTCCTATAATTTTATAAATTTATATAAAGATTGTTCTTGTCGGATAGTTATAGACAGCAACGAGTATAGATAGTAACGATAATGAGATCTTGAAGGAGGAATGCTACTCAATCTTATCGAATTTGCTTTATGGATGTAAATTAATAATAACTCACCCAGTCAATCTCCTTTCCAATTATGGCCGTGATATCTTTGGAATAGGTGTAACTTCTTGACGGGTTAATCAAAGTTGGAACACGAGTCAGGGATTCTCGTATGTGTCGCCCACCTAACCGGTACGAATAAACCAATTTTATGTTCCGAACGGAATTAAAACCCCGTTAATCGATATGTAGCTCGTAAATTGAGATTCCTCTTCTTCATTATCAAATCTGTTAACTTCAATGGTGAAACCTAAAGTGAAATGAATTTTCCAATACTTTCATGTTCTACGCGAATGCTTGAATTAGAAGTGAAGTCATTTTGAGTATCATGGATTATAAAGATTGTAAAGGAAGTCGATTTCGTGCAGTTCGAACGGGACGACAATTGAGATTTATCACGATCCAAAAAAAGTTATGGATAAAAATGTACGTCTCACGTAACACTCGTTAAAGTATGAAATTACTTTCGGTTGAAGCCATGTCCCGACCAATTATCGAGGTACGTCCAATCACGTAGATCCCTGACGACTTAATCAAACTCGTGGAGCAGAGAAAAGGATATCCGTGGGTGTGGGTGAAGGATCCCTGGCCCGTAACTCGGGAGAGCGAACAACCGTCCCGACGCGACGTTCGTGATGCATTCCGACGCGTAAACGTGACCGTGCGTCGTCCTATGGAGCGCCGCTCGGATGCCCGCCGTAAAGGAAACGGCGGCGTGAAGAAAAACGGAAAATGTGAACGCGGGAACGTGTGCACTTTCACAAGTAACTAAACAAAGTCCGGCATGCATTACTTTACGAGCGCGAATAGACGTGATCCATTCCGCGGTTAATGCGACGCCAGACGTTTCTATAAAGGATTCGTGATCCATTCTGTCCGGGACATCTGCCGCGGAGATCCCGCAATTTTCCTCTCGTGAAAGGATTGAAAATCGAACACGATGGATTACTCGGAATTCCACGATCTTTTGCCTTACTCGTAAAGGACAACGTTTTCTATCATTACCGAGACTGAATTTGCGCTCCGAATCAGAGTATATCTTCCCAAAATTTATGGGATATCGATATTTTCTTCGCTTAGATAAATACTTTTTTCACACGTTGTTGTTATAAAATAGAGTTACAGTAATCTCTGGATATATGGCCACTGATCGGGAACGGCTTTGACCGTATATTTAGGGGTGTGTTTCCTGGAATCGTTCGCCCGTCGGGCTCACAACATGGGAAAAAAACTGTCGATTGTGCAAATACGAAAACGATTGACAGAGAAGAAGTATAAACTTATATTGTATTTTAGTAATTTGTAATATTTGTTAACATTTATGTATAACAAATATATAAAGATTATAAATATAGCAAGCACAAGTGATATACAGTCGGTCACGAAAATATTCGGACGCCACTATAGTTCTGACTATTATAATCCGTACTTCAGAAATTTATGCAACAAGAACAAAAAGAGGTTTCATATATGTTACTATGCAGTGTGCAGTTAACAAAAACATAAGAGATATTTATTTACCATAAGTGATATAGTTAATAAAAGAAAAATGGAAAGTACGCTCATTTTCATGTCACGAAAATATTCGGACATTATCAAAACTAAGTTTATAACACTGTATATAAATTTTGTTTTTATAAATTAATATTTTGTTGGATATCCCATATGCTTTATAACGTGCCGTAATCGCGTTGGCATATTACAAATTATTCTTTTTAAATAATCTTGCCCAATACGTAGCCATTCTTCTTGCAGACGTCTTTTTAGTTCGTCCTTTGTGTTTAGGGGAGTTGTTCGAATTCTGCGATCTAATTCATCCCATAAATTTTTAATGGGATTCAAATCTGGCGATTGCGGTGGTGGGTGGAGAACATTTTTGCAAGTGTATAATAAGAATTCTTGCACAATACGCGGTTTGTGCTTTGGGTCGTTATCCTGATAAAATTTGATCCCACTTTGAAATCCCATGTTATCAGCACTTTATTTTTTAAATTATCACAGACCCAGCACCGTGTTTCACAGTCAGCTGCAAATGTCTCGGACTTAATTCTTCTCTCGATTTCCGCCATACCCTAATTCTTCCATCGCTTCCATAAGTATTAAATTTAGACTCGTCCGCGAAAATTACGTCTTTCCACCACTGACTTTCCGTTAAAATATACCTTTTTGCGAAATTTAGTCTCTGCATCCTGTTGTGCGCGTTAATATACGGCTTTTTTCGAGCTATTCTTCCATTATTACCCTCTGATCGTAACACTCTTCTTATGTTTTCCGGATGCACTGATATTCCACGGTTATTATTTAATTCAGCTGCTAACTTTGGAGCACTTATCCGTGGATCACATTTGATTCTCCTAATTATGGAACGAGTATTGAGAATCGGTTTGCGTCCGCTTTGAGGGAAAGATTCAATTCTATCTTCGTGGTTGTAACGTCGCACAATATCTCATACCGTGCTCTTACTAATATTTAACAAATCAGCAATTTTGCGAATCGATTTCCACTTCTCCTGATGCAAAATCACTAATTGTCGCATATCAAACGACGTGTTCTTACTTTTCCGACCCATTTCGCACAAATTGTGAGCAAAACTGACAAATATTCGATCTCTAATATAATCTGTACTTAGTATGAATGATATGTTTATAAACATTGTTACGGTAAGTTCCTGGAACTTGGAAACTTGAGAAGTACAGCAAGTGTCCGAATATATTCGTGACATGAAAATGAGCGTACTTTCCATTTTTCTTTTATTATCTATGTTATCACTTATGGTAAATTAACATCTCTTATGGTTTTATTAACTGCACACTGCGTAGTAACATATATGAAACCTCTTTTTGTTCTTGTTGCATAAATCTCTGAAGTACAGATTATAATAGTCAGAACTATAGTGGTGTCCGAATATTTTCGTGACCGACTGTACAAAGGTTGATGTCAAAAAGGTTACGTGGATATGTCAGAAAGATAGCGAACAATATGTTAAAAGGTTGCATGTATTTTAATTTACGCACAGAGATAGACAGAGACAGAATATGAAAAATCGAGAATCCAAAAGAGACAGGCTGAGAGTTTGTTGGGACTCCGAGGTTGATTAGGTTGTATTACTATAGGAAAACAGAACTCCGCGCGGTGTTGCCATTT
>SMSR01013894.1:27157-40451 GCA_019453355.1 Ceratina japonica
ATATTCCACGGTTATTATTTAATTCAGCTGCTAACTTTGGAGCACTTATCCGTGGATCACATTTGATTCTCCTAATTATGGAACGAGTATTGAGAATCGGTTTGCGTCCGCTTTGAGGGAAAGATTCAATTCTATCTTCGTGGTTGTAACGTCGCACAATATCTCATACCGTGCTCTTACTAATATTTAATAAATCAGCAATTTTGCGAATCGATTTCCACTTCTCCTGATGCAAAATTACTAATTGTCGCATATCAAACGACGTGTTCTTACTTTTCCGACCCATTTCGCACAAATTTTGAGCAAAACTGAAAAATATTCGATCTCTAACATAATCTGTACTTGGTATGAATGATATGTTTATAAACATTGTTACGGTAAGTTCCTGGAACTTGGAAACTTGAGAAGTACAGCAAGTGTCCGAATATATTCGTGACATGAAAATGAGCGTACTTTCCATTTTTCTTTTATTATCTATGTTATCACTTATGGTAAATGAACATCTCTTATGGTTTCGTTAACTGCACACTGCGTAGTAACATACATGAAACCTCTTTTTGTTCTTGTTGCATAAATTTCTGAAGTACAGATTATAATAGTCAGAACTATAGTGGTGTCCGAATATTTTCGTGACCGACTGTACAAAGGTTGATGTCAAAAAGGTTACGTGGATATGTGAGAAAGATAGCGAACAATATGTTAAAATGTTGCATGTATTTTAATTTACGCACAGAGATAGACAGAGACAGAATATGAAAAATCGAGAATCCAAAAGAGACAGGCTGAGAGTTTGTTGGGACTCCGAGGTTGATTAGGTTGTATTACTATAGGAAAACAGAACTCCGCGCGGTGTTGCCATTTTATTCTCAGCATGGCTAGGTATTAAAGTAGGCTGTGATCATATTAACACAAGTTGGTTCCTCCTTATTCCTCCACCCAGTATATGACAAAGGTATTTAGTATCTTAAACAATACAAGGCCCAGATAGTGGGACTTATCATTGAGGTACTGTGTACAGTTTGTTGGCATGATTGGAAGTTCAGGTGTGAATGAAGAATTGTCACATATAATTGAAGAGGCCGAAAAGTCAGGTTATTCAGGTTTAAGTAAAGGGTTGTCACATTTAATGGATCGTCACACTAGGTAAAATGTTTTAAACAAACGGTACTTTTATTACCTACAATTAAAGTCGTATAAAATTTTCTTATGGCTCCACTATTTTCTGAGAAGATTTTCTGAGCATGAATATGAAATTGATTCTTCCATATGAAGAAAAAAAGTATAAACATATATAAGCCTCAAAAGTATGGCCATATATTCGGAGATTACTGTATTTCGTTCTCTCATTTCCGTAGCAAAATAAAAACAAGATTAAAGTACGAAAAAAAAAATCTATGAAGGTCGACAATTTCTATTCTTTTTCTTTTTTTGTTATTATTCTTTTGCCGTTAATAGGTGTAACGTAAGCGCAGCGAAAGGTAAGTCAAATGGCGGCGTCGGCTCGGCATATCTTATTAGAAACAAATATTCATGTCACATACCCGGCACCGGCTGCTGCCAAGTGTTTGACTGTTACCCTACGCTGCACGTGCGTGAGAGACCCGGGCATATCCTTCGTCCGTGTTTCAGAGAACTTTAAAATAATATTGAACGAATTTTTCCTTTCCGCCCTGCGTTGTACTCTTTCTTATGTCGGGGTATTTCCACTTTCGGCGTAACCGCGTATTCATTTCCAGCCAACATGAATTATGATGGATGCAAACGTCGTCAGTACAGATTTAATATTGTCTCACAAGTCAAATGAATATTTGCAACAGTAGTCAGAATAATAATGTGAATAATAATCTTGTTTTACTCTTAGATAGATTCTCTTGTACAATTTTGAATGCAAGTGGAAACGGATCATCGATTGCAATCTCGAAAATTGGCTTCATTATTTAGTTGGAATTTCTTGCTCTCGATTCCGTCGGATTTTTTCAAATCGCACAAAATCTTTATGAGCTTCCTTAAGGGTTGGTAAAATCGCTGACAGGGGTCAGGGATCTGAGAGTTCTGCTGATTTGTAGAAAAATTTCTTGGGAGAGGGCTGTTTGATTTGTACGACGAGCACGATGGAAGTTTCAAAACCCAGCAATTTCGAACTTGCGAATCTGTGGAAGTTGTCTTAAAGGATGTAATCTGAACGGATGACACCTCTTCACATCGCGTGGAGTATATTTAATTCGTAACTTCTACCAAATTTTGTGTTTCGTTTCGTCTACAACTTGTAATCCTTTACAAGGACGCTCGAGATGTCTCGCGATAGAACACGCCATCGCGATCGATAAATTCTTTCAATTCGTCTGCGAGTTGCAAGGGAATGTTGCACAGCGATGGGAGATTAATTTCGTTCCGTTTAAAAGTTTCACTTTCGTCAGCCGATTGTATCGGCGGAATTCCTAGCTACGAGCGAATATTCGCGGGTTCCTTCCCGCGCCTCCGAAAGGACGTGCATGCCTCCTCTTGCTTTACTTTACGGGCACGTATTTGACATGTGTATCCGATATCAAATTGCTGGACTGCATCGATCTATCAGCACGCGCATACCAAACAGGATACAGAATCCGGGGAAACACGCAGAAAAATGTTTCATTGAATTAAACCGGCTACAGTGTTTGTTATCTTTTCCGGTTACATCAAAAGCTGAATAATGAAAGAGATGTTTAATACAATCGAAAAATAATATTCAATAAATGTTTGCCCGAGAGAGATGAACAATGAAACGTTGCCCGAATATTTTAGTTTTTAATCATTGAAATCGGATAATAATACATGTGGGTATTGAAATAGTTGAAGTTTACTTGGTAATTGAATTAACGATAAAATTTAGCTGAAATTTTGCATGAGCTTTCGTCTGTATATGAAGAGATTTGTGTGAAAATTTTAAGACTCATCATTGCTTTATAACCAAGATATAACGTTTTGAAAATTTGCGAATTTTAGACAGAATTTTATGGGAAAATGAATTTTCATTGATTGTATTGACGAATATTTAAATAATTAACGATAAAACCTACTCGAAATTTTGCGTGGGATTAAACGAATATTTGAAGAATACATACGTATTTTTAAAATAACTAAAACTAATCGAAATAAACGAGACAAATTCACGATAACACGCCTTTTTTAGAATAGAATTATATATGACTTCTCACACTCACAATAAAAGTTAAGAAAAAAATTCGATTCTCGTGTTATGAATTTAATTGACAGCTTGCGTGTCCAGCTTCGGGACCACTGTAATTATACGTTTTTAGGGTCGTAGAATCTGAATTTGGGGTCCATTTGATTCCATCAAGGACATTTCAAGGTCAAAACGAAGAAGAACCACTTAAATGTAAAAAAACAATCCTAACTATACGTTTTTGGGGTTGCTGAAAAAGATAGTGAATAGAAATTGTGACGTGAATAGAAATTAGGACATTTATTATATTATTTAGATTTTAATAGAACGCATTCGGGATCTAAATGGAATACATCGTCCCATAGAATTGATATGACTCACCTCTAAACTGCGTGCATATGCAGTCCAATTCATGGAATACATTGTGTTGAATATATTAATTGATGATGAGCTCCTATACGTAATATGTTTCCTCTTGGAATAACTGTTCTTCGTAAGTGATTACAAGTGATTGATTCTGATTTATTGAGTAATAGAAAAGAAATGCATGTAATACATAATATAATTTAGTTCTCCTTAATTGTGTAGGAGAGTAACAGCGAAATTACTTTTATTCACGGCTTACCTATAATAGCCACTTTATTCCTTTAAAAGCGGGACTAAAGTGGCTCTTTTCTCATACGTATATTTTATTCCCGCATGTACAGGAGACAATAGTACATTATGTACCAAGGGAGTAAAGTCGTGGATTATTCCCGCGGGTGTAATAGCGGGGTAACAGTAATCACCCAAGCTCAATAATTATTATATAAAGCCCATGTAAAATTTTAGCTAAATCTTATCGTTAATTCAATTATTAAGTAAACTCCCTTAAATGACTATAATGAAATGTTTCGGAGATACAAAAATATAGAAAATTTACTTACCTTATTATATTCAATTTAATCTTTGAACGTCTGGAAAGCCGACATAGTGGCTTAAAAATTGATGAGTACTTCCTATGGCATGTCTTACTATTAGATTAGGTTAGGGAAAAAGAAATTCATTATTTGTACGTGAACTTCAAGACTGTATCGAGCTTCTTTTTGAATTCAGCTTTATGCAAATGCTATAAAATTGTTTTATGGTCGAACTTCGATTATTTCTGTGATTTTATCGACATTTTCGACGACGTGCCTACCTGTGCGAGATGTATCTTTGACATCAAAAATACCAAAATTGCATGTAATTGTCTATTACAGTATCAGGACCATATACATCATTCACAATTTTCGCCTTTATCAAAGAAAAGCTGTGAAACGTACCGAATTTTCTCTTTGTTGACTTCCATTTTTAACACCCTCGAACTCACAACTGAATGGACCAAACAAAAAACAGTAAAAGAATTTTTTCAGTGCGACATGTCACCTTTCCAACGAGTATAAATCTGAAATTATTTGATCGATATTTTACGAGATATCGATCACTATAGCCATGTACCATGAAGTAGCATTTCTTTTTCTGTTAGAAGTGTCTCAAGAACGATTGAAGTATTTAGAGTGGAATTTAAACAGTACCTTCCTTATATACTTCATACTATCATAGGCCATATTTATTCATAAAACACATTTTTATGAATAAATACGACGTGGCACTATTTTTTGTAAGGACATAATCTCCAAAATTGGAAATCAGTAGGTGGAGTAGTTTGAGCTGAAGGTTAATGGATGAAGAAGTCAATCAGTAAGAGTTACTTTTTAAGAAAGTTTTGTAAATAGGAACAAAATTGATGTGTCATATTTCCCAAAAGAAGTGAATTCGAAAAATGACATTTAGGCTCGAAGTTATACTCGTCTCTCGCACTTGAGTATGTCCTAACGTTTCGCTTTCCTTATTCATATTATGTTATCCTGATACAGATTCTCCAACTTTTATACTTCATGCTTGAAAAA
Source organism: Ceratina japonica (assembly GCA_019453355.1). Classification (NCBI taxonomy): domain Eukaryota; kingdom Metazoa; phylum Arthropoda; class Insecta; order Hymenoptera; family Apidae; genus Ceratina; species Ceratina japonica. The sequence continues at coordinate 32,252 of SMSR01013894.1, forward strand.
GAAGTGAGAGATCGGAAAAATTCGATTTTTTTATATTCTTTCCTTTCTCTTTTTGTTCCCTTTGTGTTTTATTTTGTGTCATTAGTCATTAGTACATGAAGTATCAATTTTAAATAATAATATTTTTCACCGAAGTCAAGTTTCAATAGAAAATGTTAAATGTTTCAATTGAACTTTTATTAAATCACGTATTACATAATTACATTATCACTTGCAAATTGTCAGATAATTGTACTTACGAGTAAAGCAAAATTTTGCAATAAACAAAAAAATTACTTATATCGTTAACTGAAAATGTGTGAAAATGACTATAATGTCGAGCCTAAACTATTCTAAAAATTGAATTTCAGATATTGTATAAGGTTATCCAAAAGTACCTTTAGGATATCGAATAAGAATATCTATCAAAAGCTATGTTTATTTCTTGTCATTTTCATTTATTTCTAATCTACAATGATAGACAATTTTAATAAAGAAGTCGTATACGATTACAGAGCGTGTTAAGTTAAAGTTATTAAAATTTATTTTGAAACTCAGTATTCAATAAAAAATACCCATCAAATTATGTGATTTTTTCGGCATACATAATCGTCCATTGGAACAAAAAATTCTTTTGGCTAAGAAATTGGATAAAACTGGATCTTGATAAACCATAGTCTGGTAGACGAAAAACAGTTCGGTCGAACGAAAACATTTATTTATTAGAAATGAAATTGGTGAATCGAACAAATATACCTAAATGTCATCGAAAATTTTGATTTTCGAATTGATGTCTGTAAACGGAGTGGTGATCATTTGACAGATATCGTTTTTCACACATAATTGTCATAGACAGTATCTGATAATTAAATAAGAAAATCAATACAATTAAAAAGAATGTGTTTTTTATTGAAAAAAAAACTTCACATAGCCTATTTTAGATAATCCTACATGTCTAATACAAAATATGAAAGAAATATTAGAAAAAATATAAATGTAGAACAAATAAATAAAATAAATAAAAGATAAATAAATAAATAAATAATAAGATACATTAATCATATAAAGAAGTTAATTATATAAAGAATAAATAAATAAGTAATAGAATAAATAGAATAGATAAATGTAGAAATTATTTTTATTATACTGGGTAATTAAAAGTAAAACAGAGCATTTAATGTATTCGATAAGTTTTATCTTTACAGGTCTTTCTAAAAATATTGGAAATTCTAAATATATGATTTTGCTCTACAAACTCCCTGAACATTTCATAATATGTTCTACTGTTTTAATAAATTAAATGCAAAATTGATTCCTTCAGCAATTTCTTTGCAATTGATAGGAATTTTTCATGTCTCCGAAATGAACCATTGTTTTGTTGTGACTCCGTTAATAACCGGAAAAGTGAGACGGACGTGTACGTGTATTTATTAAATATTTAAAGTCGATTTTCTCTGAAACGAAGCTTCGTATGAAGAAAATTTTATTCTTCATCTTTATCTTATTTTTATACATATAGAATACATTTTTATGTGTACAGAATCGTCATTGTTCCGGTTGCATCACCAAGTACCGATCACCCTGTACATGACTTTTTAAAGTTTAATAATTTTCACACAACCGAATGTGTTTGGAGACATCTCCAGCAAGAAATATTTAAAAACATAACGTATATCGATATCATTAATTGATCAGTATTCTACTGAAAATAATTTGTCAGGTGTCGCGTGAGATTCTTACGTCAATAGTTGCATAACGGGGTAAATGAATTGAATCGAAAAACTTATATTGTACAGCTTCATAGGTCACACGAAGCTCTATCTTTATTTCTTCCTGATATTGACTACAATATGTTCACAGTTATTTACAGGGTTCCGTTGCATCATCCTACCTTTATACAGTTTCTGCCTCCGTAAATGACTCTTTCATCGTAGTCGCGCCCATTACGATACGTTATATATATAAAATTATCGTACACCTAATATACATATACATTGCATTGTCAGACTAATAGGAAACCAGTACGCTTACGGTTCACTTGATTTACATAACAGACAGTTATCACCGTTTTCACTTTTCCTTTGACAACCGAGGAGGCAATTACGTTATAACCATTGCATTGACGTTCATTCAAAGGAAATGCTCGTGAAATGGAAATCAAACCCGAACGATTATGACAATTCGATTCTATATAAGTTATCGCATGATTGTTAAAGTTATCGCGGTAAACATTCAGCGCGTATTGATTGCATTGCCTAATCAATTTAAATAGCAATCAGCCTCGCAGATTACAACCATATTCAGAAAAGCACAGACACCTTCTCAGAGAAAACAAGTAGTAACAGTTAAAATCTCAATAAAGTAAATGTTCCAATTTCTTCTTATTAGTATAATTTTCTATAAGACTCAATATTAACTGGTAAAAAATTATTCTAGTATGGAACTGTCAAATTTTTTATGCTTTAAATAGTGTTGAAGAAATTAATATTAAATGGTACAGAGAAATGACCATTTATATAGTTAATGAAACAAAAATAATTTTTAGTAACAGTTCTTTATTAATATTCTACACCATTACATTAATAAAATAAATAAATAATTAACTATTTCAGTCCCAGCATGAATAAAAATAGACACGATTTTTTTGTTGAATAAAAATGCAAATATGAGTGAGTAGAGAAATAAGGACACCGAGTTTTTACGTTTTGATTAGAAGAAAAATAATAGAAGTAGTGAATAAAAATACAGACATTAAACATATGCAGTTCAATTCTTCATTTTAGAGGAAAAATTGGTTATAAACAATTTTCGACTGATTCATCTGAGTGTGTATTCAATTCCACTCATAAAACTACTTCTAATTCTACTTATACATTTTTTGTTATGTTCAGTACAGAAGTATAAAGTGAAATCATACTTAGGAATGGAAAATGAATGACAATCCTTAAACGAGAATGTACTTTTGTATTTTTTATGTATAACTTTCTCCTTTTTAATTACAGAAATAAATTAAGGTTGTATGAACCATTGCATAAAAACAATGACAAAGCATTGAAATTGTGACAGTTACTAGTTACTATTTCACGGCCGAGTAGTGATCGTGCTTTGTGCACGAGGACCAGCGAAGCCGGTCCGAATGGCGCACGATCACACGAGGCCGTGAAACTTTACGTCCGTGTGACAAACATCATTTTTTGTTATACTATACTGTAGTAAAATTTGATTTTACGTACGTAAGTACGTGAAATTGCATTTTACGTCCGGAAATGCGGCCGCAAAATCAAATTTTACGGTCTAGTATACCAAAAAATGTATTAATGATTCTATTGAAAATGATTATTGTTTGAAGAAAATGGCGATCAAATAACGAAATAAAATGCTAAATTAATTTTGTAATGAAATCATGATCTGAGTAGAAATGAAGACATTTACTTTATTGACTGTATCATCTACTAAATTTAAATAGCGATCATCGCATAATCCAGAAATACGATAATACGCAAAGGAAAGGTTTTTTGCTTCGTATACTCACAAAAGTATAGGCACCTTCTCAGAGATAAAAGTAGTTACAGTTAAGCCCTGAAGCGATACGTTTAGGTTACTTTTTTCTTTTCACTGCGAAGGTATGGTCCATAATGAATATTCGTAGGAAGTGAAACCTATTGTAGACAACTTTGCTTAAAAGATTCACATTGATTTTCATTCGTATATGCGTCCGCTGCACTGTTACATCCGTTAAATACAGAGTTTAATATGGGGAAGCCTTGGATAGGTAACATCTTGTGCGCCTCGTTCAAACGCACCTCCTCTCCTCTTATCAGGAATCGAAATAAGAGAAAATAGAGGACAAGGAATCTAAATACGTTCCTATGTACGTGTCAACCAACGAGATACTTTATACAAGCTACTGTACAATCTTCTAGTCGCATAAAAATTCGCTCGGGGCGTCACCTTTGTCGTACGCGGTTACAAAATAATTCTCTTTGTCCCTTTAGTCGCGTTTCCACGCGGAAAACAGGCAAAAACTAACTGTACAATTATTCTCGGCCGCGCGAGAGTCGTTAACATGCAACGAGCTACGAACCGAAGGTAAATCCGTTTGAAATTAACGAGAATCGACTGCGACAGTCAATGTACACAACGACGGCTCTTAGGGAACCTACTGTACAATCTTCCTCGCATTTAACCTCGGTCAGAAATCAGTTCTTTCGTTCGTATTGTCTGTCGTTACAATCGTGGAAAGCGTTTTTGAAGCGTGCGCGCGCTTTCGAACTCGACCGTGCGATGTATTTACGGACCGGCGCCGTGCTGCGGTCAAATAATCCTCAGTAGCGTCGTCCTAACACGGATTAGACGTTCACCTCCCAAAGGCGATTCGGTGATTGTGCATGTCTGTATGACACACCCGAACTTAGACATCCGAGCGTCGTTTAATGGAAACGTGTTATACTATTACAGTGTTAAATTATTAAATGTTTAATACTATTATATTGTTAAATTATTAAACGTTTAATACTACTAAAAAAATTTGTAAAATGCGTACAATATTTGAAATAATATTTTAGAATTGCTGAAGCAACATTTTAGCTTAAAATTGTAATCTAAGGAATATCGCTTAAAAAATGGAAGCTGCTTTTACATAAAATGACTTTGATAGTAATTACTGAAGAGCTCGGATATCAGAGTTCCTGATTTAAACGCATTATGCTGTCCTCGCGTATAGTATACTTACAACAGTACTTAGAAGCGCATAGTTTGTTGGGTATAAACTATGAAGCAACAATTTCTATATTATGCGATCGGTTTAGAGTTACAAGATAATGCAAATTATCTCTTACATGCGCAACATAAATTTCCACTGCTGGCTACCGTTTGCTTTGTTACAAAAGATTGGCTGCGACCAGTTCAATCACGTAAAGTTCACTTACGCTAATACATATATTGTCGTTTCTTACAGGATTTCTGTTAAACTTCAAGGTAGAGACAGAGCGTGGATCGTTATACACAAAAGAACCACACAATTTACGATATGTATAAATGTTATTAAATATACAGCGCCATTCATCTAGACAGCCTCGTATGGTAAATTCTCGGAAATTGTATCTAATATTAATAAAATAACGATTATTTAAAATGATGAAATGTAGAAGTGTTGATAATATTTCTTGTCTGTGATCTGTCAGAGAGTGCCAACCAACTGTGATTAAAGCTATTCATGTGAAAGATATAACGTATAATAAAACTTAACAGTTTCACATATATAAACATATGATGTCACGCATATGAATTGATGAAATAGTCTATTTAGTTAAGGAAGTGAGTTGTATAAATAAACGCAATGGAAACGATGTCTATAAGCAATAATTTCGTAATTTCAATTATATTCTGCACATCTCTACAATAAATTATACAATTACAATATGTGTGACAGTATAACAATTTATTAATTTTGGCAGGGAATGCTGTCAGTTTGCAGTTGCATATAGGCTTTACATTTTGTATTTATTTGGCTTTGTTTTGCAAACTTGCAATAGTAGTTTCTCCAATAGGCCTGCTGTGGTCTAAAGTTATCAAATTAAAAAAAAAATTTGAAATAGTATTATTATGAGCCCTCTTGCAATAATTGTTTAAAATGATATTGATGAGAGTATTAATAATTCATTTCCACAAATCATCAGAAGAATTATGATATTCATTCTCATTGATGATACAGTTCAATACATCAGGGCCACTTACTTTTCCGAAAATTAATTTAAATCGTGCAGATCTCTGACGTATCTGAAAAAAAATCGTTTTCAAAAGATTTTTCAAGCTAATAAAAGTTTGAGTAACAATAAGTAAAAGAAATTCTTATGTATTATATATTTCACACACAAACCTACTCTATCTTTACAATACATTTTTCTGAGATAATGTAGCTGCTTTTACATTTTTATCGATTACTAAAAAATGCTTACAGTAATCCGATCTTAATTAAAGAATGGCAACAATATCCTATTATGTACAGGATGAACCACCTGAATAACTTTTACATTTTTTGAGATAGGAAGAAGTGTTTTAAACAAAAATTGTTAATTTCGAGGGACACATTATAATGTATAGTGTATATAATTTTTCTGCAGGTGGAGTTGCTTAGAAGATTTGAAGGTCAACTTTGTTTTTTCAAATAGAATGGCGTATTTTTTCATACATCAAACGATGCACCTAAACATTCTCTATACAAAGAATAGTTTAAGAGCTATTTCAATTGAAATAATTATAAAATCCGTACGGACATTATCGTTTATTTACAGGAATGGTTCGTCATAACGACCATTTGCATCACAGCATTTTTTAAATCGATGAACTAAATACTGACTGATATTTTGTAACATTTAGCGATAATATTACTTCATTGCTTCATATCCAATGTAAATACAAATTTTAGAACTATATACATTGAAATATCTTCTAAACTGCTGGTTTTTCAACGTACATTGGTCAGGCTAGTTGCATCGTTTGATGTACAAAAAAATATTTACATAAAAAATATTTAAACATTCGATTTGAAAAAACGAAGTTGATCTTCAGATCTAAGCCAGGGCCATATTGCCGGAACACAAGGAAGTGTTATCAAGTAGATCAGAAATGCAAGATTTTAAATGCAAATTAAGTGCTTAATATAGTTTCAGCATTTATTTTGATTTTAACAGTCAGAAATATATTGGGTTGTCAACTAAGTGATTGCAGATTTTAGGTAAGAAATCCATCGACAAAACCCGCAATCATTTAATTGCTAACCCAATAGAGTATCTATAGTAGTCCTTTAGTATCTATAGTACTTGATTTGTTACCTACAACGTTCAAATCTACTAGCGTTTAAATAATCTGTTTGAATTTTATCTGATAACAAGTACAATATTTTTTCAACTCTAATAAATCACGTATAGTTAACGTTAATGCATGATAGATCTCGTTCCTAAGTGTCCTTGTAAATCCAACGATTTTTATTTAAAATATCCAATTGGAAATAATTCATTTTCTACACAGATTTGACGTCATAACGAAGCTGTTAAGCTTTATTACATACATAAATGACGTCGGTAATATTAAGGTGGCAATAATGTAATTTCAGTTTTTATAACATCAATACAAAATTATGTCATCTATTGCTTTATAGTGTGTATATTTAAATATATAATAATTTATAGTTAACCAAGAGTATAATACCGATTTATAAAGAAGAATTTTTGTCATAATGCCTTTCTTTGACATAAGCTTACAGTTCATAAGGAAGAATTTTTACCATAATTCCTTTCTTTGACATAAGCTTACATACATATATCAATTTTTACCGGATGCTATTCAAGTGAAAAGCACTGTATATTTAATCCTTGTTCATAACTCTAGCTATACAAACAATAATTATTACCTCACTCTCTATAACTATTACAGAGGAGATTATGTATTCAGATATGTCGAAAAATTTACCACTTCAACTCGAAAGAACGTTGTTATTTTAATTCTTATTATTTAAATCACGGACGAGGCGAGACAGAGAATAACTTATTCCGGTTAATAAGCATGTTGGAGTTTCGAAAACTGTGTTTCCTTGAAATCAAACCAAACGCGGGAATGAAATTACTTGGGGAACGTCAGAGGGCTGGAGAGAGATCGAGCGCGACAACATCGAGAAGCACTTGGAGAGTTCGACGAGCAAATTGTTGGGAAACTTGTATAAATAAATAATAGACTCCACTGCAGGATCGATCCCAGCTTTCATTTTCCGCGCGTCCACGTGGACGTGTAATTGATGTAGAACCTATGCAAAACTCGAAGACTATTTGATGTGAGGTGCACGCCTCATGAAAGATGCTGCGGAATCTTTCAATTACAAGGAAACACGAATTGTAGGAAGAAAACAGTCGGTGTGGAATATTATTGAAGGAATACGAAGAAAATATTTCCTTTAAGCTTATAGTCGATCAGTCAGTCTCGCTAAAATCAGTGACTGTAAACGAAAACGTTCTGTGAAAGTTAATCCGTCGGAAAAACACTTAATGGTCTTGAAAGTTCCAATCGAACTTCGACAACCATTCGGCCATCGTTTGAAGTATCGTAGATTTCCACCGTACAAACTTGCGATGAAAATTCGGCTGAACTTCACAGGTCACCAGGTTGTTTCTAAATCCCCCCCCCCCCCCCCCCCCCCCCCCCCCCCCCCCCCCCCCCCCCCCCCCCC
>SMSR01013894.1:47245-84822 GCA_019453355.1 Ceratina japonica
GTGTTCGATGCTCGACACATAAAAAGCTGCCGACAGCCATTCAAAGACGCGATGCACTATTTAATTCAACGGTTGCCGTTTTACAGTGTCTACTTATACAGATATCTTAATTACCCTGACATGTCAGTTATGCACACACATGTACGCATGCAAGCTTCCCAGAATGTGTGTATGATACATAGGTGGTTACGTGTATACAAGCATATGTACATGTACATCACGCGAATTTATTGCCGCTGAAACTGATAAATACGCGCCTGGCTGATCCGTGAATCTGTTTTATATCATCATCATGTTTTATATTTGTGTTGCCAGGCTCGTATTTCTTATTTTTTTACCTTTCAGCCATTTTCCTCGTCGAACTGTTGATTCCATAATCTGAAGCTTTTTAAGCTCTCTATTATCAGTACAAGAATTCGGACCTCGGAAAGCGTTTTAAATGACAATGGCTAATTTTTTTATACTACTGGTATACATCAGGGGAGGCCAATTTTATTATGTATATGTCTCATCGACTATTTTTCTTAAAAATATGTTGCAATCCAGGTTTCAGAATGTTGACATTCATTGACATGATCTTGTGTATTAATAAATGACAATGAGATGATAGTAAATCAAAAATCTCTTCGAAATCGACTTGTCGGCCATTCCTGATATACAACAATGTAAGGGGTGATTCTAGACGCTAAAATAAGTCGAGAATAAAGAATACTAATTTTTCGTTCGAAGCCTCGTTAATTAGTTATTAAGCATTAAAAAATAAGCATAAAAAAAGTAGGCTACTCGCTTGCAAATTATTTTTTTTTAAATCTGCAGCGTTTTTTATCTGAAAAATTTATTTCATATTCTTTAAGAAATTTTAAGCAAAAAGTGATGTATGAGTTTTTCTCGTAAAACTCACAGTTTCATAGAAAAGAATTCAAAAGGTCAAATTAAAAAAAAAATCACGACTGTTAAATTTTGCGAATTATTTTCTCAGGAACTATGAGTTTTACGAGAAAAACTCAGGAATTACTTTTTGTTTTAAATTTCTCGAAGAATACAAAAATACTTTTTTCAGATCAAAAGACAAAAGATTTAAAAAAAATTAATTTTTCGAAACTTTGAATTTTTCGCAGAAGCAATGAGTCTCAACTTTTTATTATTTTGATAATTTCTTAGAAGAGATAATCCTACAACAACTTCTAGCAACAACTTACTTTTAAACATGGAACATTCCATGATTTGTAACGATGAAAGAATCTCGATTTTTAAATTTAAAAAATTCTTTTCTATGAAACTATAAGTTCTACGAAAAAAACTTATACTTCACTTTTTGCTTAGAATTTCCTAAAGAATATGAAATAATTTTTTCAGATCAAGAAAACTGCAAATTTCGAAGAAAAGTCAATTTGCAAGCGAGTTGCCTACTTTTAGGGGCTATTTTTTAATGCTTTGCATTAAATGCACCCTTTAAATTATTGACCATGGGTTCTGAAACACCCTATTTATGTATGTCGTCGATTATTTTTCTTAAAAATATGTTGCAATTCACATTTCAGAACGTTGACATTCATTGACATGGTCTTATGTAGTAATAAATGCCAATGAGATGATAGTAAATCAAAAATCTCTTCGAAATCGATTTGTTGACCATTTTTGAAATATAACACTATTATAATCAGATATTAAAAAGCTAGTCCTTGTCATTTCCGAGACTTTTTTGGCTCCGAGCTCTTATGTTGAAGGTCGAATGGTTTCATTCTCTGCACATATGCATTTTATTTGTTGTATGATTTTATAGAATGACAAGGATTGATTGAGAGCGGATATGCTAAATGAATTTCAATTATTAGAAAATAAATGATAAATTGTAAATATAAACGAGATATAGAGTATCACATTTATAGTTTGGGAACACTATAACAGATCTTGAGATCTTTTGAGATTAGACTGTGACATCCTGTATGCATATTGCATACCTAGTTTCTTAATTCAATCCTTTAATCATTCACACTCGAATTCATTTTACTTCTGCGATTAAGACTACGGTTTGAGATAAAGCCGCTCCAGGAAACTGACACTCCTTCGTCACGAAATGAAGCGCTTCAACGCATCTGACATTTTTTCTTATATACGATTTCGATATATTGTAACAGATTTTCCAAACCTTTGTGCGTCCATTTCGTTCACTGACATCTATGACGGGTGACGAACAGCATTGGAATCACGGCCAGGAGATTGGAAGCCATAAGGCGACCCGCGGTGGAACTCGCGTTGATCGTCGGTCGTTTCTTGCCGACCCTCGTGGTCGGCACCGGAGTCGCGACCGATGGATATCCCACGTGTCCGTTGATCGCGTTGTCCACGGACAGGGCCTTGTTATCCATTTTCTCTATCTCCGCCGAGCCATAAACCGGCTCGTCTTCCTCGTCGTAGAAGAATGGTCGGGCAGCCGTTTGCGTTTTCGCCGGACCCGGGATATCTGCGATAAACGATAGGAAAGATCCCTTTGTAAGCGTTTCATGAATTTATGAGACATACAGATAAATATCGTTGACTGGTAATTTTTATTAACCACTGAGGTGAATGTTTCAATTCCTACTTGTGTCCTAATTTCTATTCACTACCGCAGTTTTCTATTATTCTACTAGAATAATAAATATATAAAATAAATAAAACGAAAAATGTTTTTAGTAGGTTTCAACATTGTTAGTTATGATTCCATAACGAAATATGTGCCAATAATTATGAAAGTGGTCTAATTGTAAGTCATATATTTCTTGTTTCGAGATATTTACTGGATTACATGAATTCTAAGTGAATTTCATATAATGTTGGAATATTAACCACTATCTAATGGTTCATTTTTTACAATATCGTGAAAATTACGTTGAATTAGTTTAAAACAACGTGAAACATTACGCAATAACTGATAAACTCTTTTCTTTTTTAAATTTTGACTTAGATCACTTTCATAATTATGGGCACGTATATGCTATAAAATATAATTGGCTTGCAAAAAATGATTCAAGTATGAAATTGTCATACATTTGACGCCTTTATGCGCTTGCAATATTTTGTAGGAAGAATGTATATCTACGGTATTAATGATTTTAAACAACATAAAGACAACTTTTAGTATAAGAAAAGGTCGGTATAAGGATAGTGTTTAGAAAACGTGTACTTTTACAATAATGCAGAAGTTATGTATGTTAAGATAAAAACGTAAATGAGAAAAATTAAATGTCCTTATAGCCGGTCACTAATCTTTTCGCTTGAAAAAGTTGCAGCTATTAATCTACTAATAAACGTCTTAATGTATCACAAAGTCGTAGAGGAAATATTATACAATCAGATCCATTAGCAATAGACACCTTTCTTAACTTCAAAATTAGAATCTAAAAGAGAATTTCAGAATTGACGCTGTACGTCAAAATGGTTACATATAAAATTAATAAAACCTTAATAATTATTGGTGTAAAAAGCTTTTCATTATACATTTTGAGTCATACTATATATTCTATATTTAGTTGATGACGAAATTCTGTTCAGCTTGTAGATAGAAATTGAGACATTTATGCCACGTAGGTATTGATGAAAATAATCATGTCTCGTTATAATTAGACTGCGAATTTTATGTGTACAGATTGTTTTGTGTCTACAGGAACTAGATGCGCAAAAAATATAAACAATGCATATAACATGAAAAGTGTAGGGTTATCCAAAAGTACCTTTAGGATATCGAATAAGAATATTTATCAAACGTCATCTTTGTTTCTTGTCATTTTCATTTACTTCTAATCTACAATGTGGACAATTTTAACAATGGAGTCTTATACGATTGCAGAGCGTGTTAAAGTTATTAAAATTTATATTGAAAATCAGTATTCAATAAAAAAATACCCACTGTAAATTACGTGATTTTTTCGGCACACATAATCGTCCATCGGAGCAAAAAATTTTTAATTTGGCTAAGAAATTGAATAAAACTGGGTTTTGATAAAACATAGTCTGGCAGACCAAAAACAGTTCGGTCGAACGAAAACATTTATTTATTAGAAATGAAATTGGTTAATCGAGCAAATATACCTAAATGTTATCGAAAATTTTGATTTTCGAATTGATGTCTGTGGTCATTTGGCAGATATCGTTTTTCACACATAATTGTCATAGACAGTATCTGATAATTAAATAAGAAATTCAATACAATTAAAAAGAATATGTTTTTTATTGAGAAAAAAACTTTACATAGCCTATTTTGGATAATCCTACATAATATTCCCTCTGTCCCGTAATAATAGTAGCAGAAGAAAATAAATATATAAAAGAATGCGACATTTATTGTTTATAAAAAATAAGATTAAATTAAACAATGAATTAGAAATATTTCCTCCTAATTTTTATTTTGAGTGTTCAAATAGTTTCTGAATTTTTCAATAATTTCGTTACTGCATTTTAAACTTGTAGGCAGGCTCTCTCTCTCTCTCTCACTTGGTTGGAAGCTTTGCTTTCCATATATGTATCTTTTCCCTTTGATGCATCAAGAACTGAACAATCGCAACTCGATCTTTGCTTGAAAACTTTCTTTTCTTCATCTTACTTTTACAATGCGTTGACATTCAAGTGAAATATAATAATTGATTTCGATCAGCGGATGAAATTATAAATATAGTTATAATTCATATTAATCTAAAAATTGAAGGACGTGTCAAAACGATTGACAGACATCATGGAATATTAATTTTCAAATTTACACTACTACATAACCTACAATTGTTTTCGCCAATAATTCCCGTTTGAATATTCACTTGCTACTATTATTAAGGGACAGAAGTAGTAGATATCATGATTTTTTAAGGGTAAAAGAAATATCAATCTAAATTCAATTTTTTAAAATTGACAACACAAGTGTTTTATTTTTGATAAAAATTCGCAGTCTAGTTATGACAAGAGTCTATTAGGATTTGTAATCTGAACCGCAACGTCGATATCGAGTATAGGAGATAAGCACGAAGTATTTCCACCGTCGAGTAATTACAGAGCAAGAGTTCAAATGAGATAAAGCAGGCGGAGAAAAGAGAATACCTTGGCTAGGTAAAACTGTTGAAAAACTTCGGCTAATTAAAGTTCTACTCATTCCGAACGAGTTTACCTTCTAATTTTCTTGCCCGCCTTCCTATTCTTTTTTCGCGACGTTTCCCGTAGCATTAAAGAATAAATACTCTAACGATATACTAACACTGTGCTCAGCGAACGCGATAAAAAAATATCTGCTAAATAACCGCGTTAGTAGAAGCAGTAAACCTCGAGAATTATGATACGGCCAGCAACTCTTGGCGTCGTTGCTGCTCCAGCTTAATAAATCAACCGATCAGCGGAAACGTTGACGTCTACCAAATCGAAGAATCGGTATCTAAGAATCCGGCAATAATTCACGGAAGTCCGTGGCCGATCCTCTTCCCTCCGAGCGCATCAGCGCGGCGGTGGATCATCGGCGACAAACGAGGATCTACAGGAGGGCTGTACCGGAAGTAAATCCCGGTGTCACGGGGAGAACATTGATTCCTAAGGCGGCGAAGGATCTCGGGCGACGATTTACGGGCGAGGACATGAACGGAAGCGGCACACCCTTCAACCGGAGTGCATCGAGTCAGTGTTTCCCCTGAGTGCTCTGACCCGATTGGAAGATTCCCCGGGATCGTATGCGCAAAGATGAGGATTGACCGGAGGAAGGCGGCCGCCGCCGGTTCCACGTGACAGGGAATATCCTCCGGAGGATTCCACGGCAAAGTGAGGATGCTTGTAAAGACGCGAGCAACGTTCGCAACAAGCGAGCGAGCTAGCGAGCGAGGGGCCGTCCCGTCCCGTCCCGCTTATTTCCATCATACCCTGATCTGGCTTTTATATCCGAGATACGCTTGGCGGGGAACAATTTTCGTGCGGGAGCTTCTGGCAAAGACTCGTTAACCTGCCGCCTATGCAGCAACGCATCAACGACGGAATAACACGGAGGATGAATTTTCCTAAGCGATAAGCGCAACAACTATCAGGGGATTCAACCCCGCAGCCATTTGAATGTTTTTATACGTGCATGTTATACTTGAAACTTCTTCCAACTTCATTGGAATTAATGATAAAATGAGTGCGTATGAGTAAATGAGCTTTTTACCTTGAATTTCTATAATAAATGCTTTATGCAGCGTTGGAGGGATTAATTACCTTTTACAACTTCATAGGAAATATTTTAATGTTAATGATTACATTAATGCACCGTGGAGATATCATTTACTAAACCGATCAGAGTTCCATTTGATTTATTTAAAAATTTAAATATGAATTTCGGATTATCTGATAATGTAATTAATCTTGACTTACTTTAAATAATTTGTGAAGGAAAGTAATTGTTAGTACTAAATAGAATATAGGAAAGATTCGTCGTAGGAAGATTGACTGTACATATCGATTTTAAGTCCCGCTTTCCTAATTAGTAATTGATCTCTTACTCCCATAGCTCTAACACTCTGTATCATCCGCTTTCGCAAGTACAAACAAATGGCTATCTATTGGAGATTACTATCAAACGGAATAGAAAATCATGTGATAAGCGATTTCGTTATACCTAAATTAAAGAACAGTCATCAATTTCGCATAAATTTTCAGTAACACCTCATTTACCTTTAAAGATGAAGTACTGAAAAAAGTGATAACAGTAATATTTGTACAGTAATCTCTGAATACGCAATATGAACACATTTCCTCCAGGATATATGATCGCAAGTCATTCTCGTTAAATCAGCGAAGTGCACGCTTGACGCGAGCCTCCAATCTAATATGTATTTATTCTATTTCTCCTAATATGTGCTGTGGAATTAATTTTCTATTCATAACGATTGCTCAGAAAATGTAACAAACAAAAAAATATAATATTTCATTTATATGAGATAGTAATACTCACAAATTCTGTTCATTTTTTTCTAGAATGAATAGTTAATCAGTATATTTATCGAGAAATTGATACTCTAAAGAATGGTATACTGAGGAAACAGTTTGATACTTATAACGACTACTCAGATAGTATTGAAGTTATAAAAATATTATACAGAACTTTATTTTTAGGTGACAGCAGTACTTACGACTGTCGTTTAAAAAATTATTGTCTAGCATCGAACTTTATGTTTATTCTTCTTATTCCTTAATTTCTGCACGCTCAATTTCAATGAGCGATTCTGAGATACATCCCCCCAGATATATTACCAATCTCTGCCCAGATCGATGGCCATGTATCCGGAGATTGCTGTACTCACTTATATCCTTAAAATCTTAAGTAACTTTACACACACTCACCATACAGTCGAATACTGCTCTCGACATCACCAAGAGAATTCTTTGCCACGCATTTATAAGTCCCCAAGTCGTTCTTTTTCAAATTGCGAATAGTCAACACCATTCGCACCTCGAACTGCGATTTCACGATCCCCTGTACATCGTGCTGTTGACTGGATATGATCATCGCTATACAAACAAAGAAAAAACAGTTCACATACTTGATTATATTACACTTCTTTTTTTAATTTCGCATGCAATTTGACTATTGCAAAATAATTTTATTAGAAACCCTGCTCCATTATTTAACCGATTCATTTTCCATTTTGGTCATACGAGGAGTGCGAGCAATTCCGGCATACGAAAGAAGGAATCGAGTGGAGAGTGGCGCGCGGCGGCGGCGTTTTCAATGCGCGAGAATAAATATGAAATACAGCCGGGCGTTGCGCGTATATACGACGTCGTCGGAGAATATTGCAAACGAGCGGGGGAATTCGGAACGACGTATAAAAGTATGCGAAAATTCACTTCTTAAACGCGCGCCCGAGTCTCCTTATTACAGTCTGAAACGTTCCCGTATATACGTACGTATGCACGCGTATACGTATTGTATGTACGGTTGTATATGCATGTGTACATGCTCATATGTACTTGAGCAGGGGCAGAGAAAAAGGGGGCAATGGGATTTTGCCGTGCGAGGTGAAAATTACATACGAATGCATCGCGACGGAGTGGTTCCGCGGAAGTTGCGCCGAGGCGAAAGCATGTCTGCTCGTACCGGGTACAAACTGCTCGAAGAATATATTTTGCGAACGGTCGAGAAGTAATTCACTCTCGCATTTGTCTGCAACTTTTTGCCAACTTCCGCACCGGAAATATTAAACTTGTTAAGGTCCGCGGGAGGAGCACAGGCGTACTCTCTCCTCTTGTCCCCGTTCCCTTCCCCTCCTCTTCGGTCCTGCGCGCGGGCGCGCGTTTGAGGGAAAAAAGCCCGCGTGAGATATGGCCGCGTAATTTGTTTTAATCGCGCGAGTTAATTCCCTTAATTAATACCGTCTGTCTGTCGAGGAGCAATGCTTGAAGCAGGGTACCATCTCGTTACCTCCTTTGACCATTTCAGAAGTGTATTTCAATTTCCTATTTATCTTGGCATGAAATCCTGACTTTCCTTAATTAATTCTATGTAAGTAGGCTGCGGATTTTTATGCGAATTAAAATATCTATAAGAGAGAATTGGAGAATTAAATTTTTTGATACGATCTGCAATTGTTAATTAAATCTCATCATCAATTTTGCTTCCAATGTAGTCTATACATTTTGTTCACTGTTCACTCAAATTAACTGTATTTCTGTTTTTTTATATGCATGAAAATCCGTATTCTCTTTATACAGGGTGTTTCAGGATTCATGGTTAATAATTTTAAGAGGTAATCCTAGGTGTGAAAATAAGCCGAAAATAAAGAATATTAATTTTTCGTTCGATGCCTCGTTAATTGGTTATTAAGCATTGAAAAATGGCCCCTAAAAGTAGGCAACTCGTGTGCAGAAGAACTTTTTTCAAACTTTACAGGTTCTTTGACCTGAAAAAATTGTTTCATATTCTTTAAGAAATTCTAAGCAAAAAGTGATGTATGAGCTTCTTTCGTAGAACTTATAGGATTCATGGAAAAAAATCAAATGGTCAAATTTTCGAAAAATTAGTATTTTTAAACTTTAAGAATTTTTTCTCAGAAACTATGAGTTTTACGAGAAAAATTCAAGAATTACACTATGTTTCAAATTTGTCGAAGAATACGAAAATAATTTTTTCAGATCAAAAAACGAAAGGTTTAAAAAAAAATTAATTTCTCGAAAGATTGAATTTTTCTCAGAAACAATGAGCCTCAACATTTTATAATATTATTTTAATCATTTTATAAGAGAGATATTCCTACAGCTAAGTTTCTACAACAACTTACTTATAAACATGAAACATTCCGTGATTTGTAAGATGACCTTTTGAATTTTTTTCTATGAAACTGTATGTTCTACGAAAATAACTCATACATCACTTTTTGCTTAAAAATTCTTAAAGAACACGAAATAATTTTTGCAGATCAAAGAAATTGCAAATTTTGAAAAAAAAGTCAATTTGCACGCGAGTTGTCTACTTTCAGGGGCCATGTTTTAATGCTTAATAACTAATTAACGAGGCTTCGAACGACAAATTAGTATTTTTTATTTTCGGCTCATTTTGACCTCTAGAATCACGCCTTAAATAATTGACCATGGGTCCTGAAACACCCGTATATAATTATTGCCCCGTTTTTCGTCAGTCAGTAAAGAAGATATTAAAAATTTTTTCTGTTTGATACTTAATAAGCTGCTACTACTACATACAGTAATCTCCAGATATATGACAGCGAATCATCTCCACTAATTTTTGGAAGTACTGGATGTGAGCCTGGACTTTTATCAAATTCCTTTTTCAGCATACTTGAGATTATTGGAATTAGCAACTGGATAATAGCGCCTACGAATTTTCTTTAAAACATTAATTGCTGTATTAAAAAATAATGAGCCGTTAACAAGGAACTGATACCTTTGACATTTATGAACTTACATTTATTCGAACAACGAGCGATTCTAGGAAATCCTCCCCTTCATATATGATCAATCCCGTCCCCGATCGGTGGCCATATATCCGGAGATCATACATTTCATTCAGCGTCGCGCCGAGATGTCGCACCAAATTGGAAACTAAACGGTCAATAGAGAGATCTTACCGTTATCCCTGACCCAATAATTAATCGACTTGGGCGAAGCCTCGACAAAACATTCCAGCACCACGTCGGTACCCAGTGGGGCTCCTACCAGTTGATTAGGTACATGAATTACCGGCGGGACTGTGAAACAGAATCCCTGGTTTGTAACCTTGCACACAGTAATACACTGTACACGTTAGCACCGGTTTTCTTTCGCTCACGTCGAAGGAGAACCGTTAAATTATCGGCCAGCGTAATCACTATTACTCACAATGAACATTGATAAAAATACGTTTGCTCACTCCCGGTGGCACGCCGTTGCTCGCGATACAGAGATAAACTCCCATCTCGTTCCTTGAGATCTTCGTCAGATTCAGCTCCTCGCCGTCGTACTCGCCCACCAGAGTCACTAAAAGCGGTAATTGCTGGTTAAGATTTCGTTGATACCGGCTAGTCTGTATAGGATTTAATATTAGATAAATTATTATACAGGAATAGTCACCTAAGAAAAATCACCTGAATAACTTTTATATTTTGTGAAATAGGAACAAGTGTTTCAGACAGAAGTGGCGTGGTTTCGAAGGACCAATTATACGTGGTATACATAAGTGTTCTTCAAGTGCAGGCACTTAGGCGATTTGAAGGTCAACTTTCGTTTTTTAAATGGAAACCTATGTTTTTTTTATTACAGATTCATATTCTAGGCGAAGAAACACGCAATTTTTTTGACAAACTTCTTTTTCAAAAATGCTTGCTTTTCTCGCTAGAGGGCGTAACAATGATAATAATAATACAATTAGTTATAATCAAACTAAATTGCTTACATTTTGAAGAGATTTAGTTTGATTATAACTAATTGTATTTAATTATATTATTATTACCAATTAATACAGTTAAGTCCTCTAGTGAGAAAAGCAATCAATTCTGAAAAGAAAGTTTGTTATGAAAGTTGACTTTCAAATCGCCTAAGTGCCTCCAGTTGAAAAACACTTATGTATACCACGTATAATTGATCCTTGGAAAACATGTAACTTTTGTCTGAAACACTTGTTCCTATTTCACAAAATGTAAAAGTTATTCAGGTAGCTTGTCTTAGATAACCAACCGTGTATATATAATACATATATGTATATAACGAGACATTTAATTTCTACTTTGTAACATGATGGCGAATGAAATTGCTACCGTAAATTAAATATACTTAAGCTGAATTTCTAGTTGCAACACCCAATTATCGAGATAACAAGAAATCAATGATACGACATTGAAGTACGATGGGAACGTTCAAGTTGTTCCGCGATATGAAATTTTAATTTAAACAGATAATAACTTCCACCGAGTTTCGTAACTTCTTTAAAAACATAATTAACTTAAACTTGGTCGGTTTTAGATGAAGGTCGACAAGTCAGCTATCACAAACACGGCGGACAATGTTCTGATTACAATGGTAGATATTCCCTCTCTTCTCTTGAAATAATTAGTGAAATATCGAATCACGTCTGGGTTAGCTATTTCAATATCCACTGGCCCACTTATTGTTGTATTTGATCTTCTTTTTTTATAGAATCTTTCGTTTTGGAAAAACGGATTGAATATCAATTATTAACTTAATCGAATACGAACATAAAAACAATAAGGAAGTATTGAAATTTTAACAGTTGCTAGACATTACTTGATAAAGCACTGTATAAAATTTTAGAAATTTTGCGAGCCTATTAAAAAAGTTATATCTTGAATTCTCATACATATAGAATGACACAATTTCTGTTTCATTTATGAAAATATATGAATGCAACCATGACAGCATTCTTAGTACACGCTTTAAGTATATTATAAACTTCAAATAATGTTCAATGTTGTAATATTCGGTTTTGGCATTTTTTTAATAGGATTGTGCTTCACAATTGTTTATATCGTCTACCAGTTACCAAACCTGCAGTTTTTATTTTCTATTGACTGTCTTAAATAATACCCTCGAAGTTAATATTACTTAAAAGTATTAAAAATTATAGAAAATTTGAAAATTCTCTCGTTATTGCATTTATAGTTATTTAAAAGTGACAACAATTTCGTCAATCAACATAAGAAATATATAATAATGTATAATATTTAGAAGTCAACCAAAATTTCTAAAATTTTACATAGAATTTTATTAACATAAAAACGATGACAAAGCATTGAAATTTTAACAATTACTAAATATTGCATTAATAAAACACTACAAAATTTCAGAAATTTTACAAGCCTATTAAAATAGTACATTATGCAACAAGGGAGTAAAGTTGTTGATCATTCCGGTGAATGGATTCATATTTCCACATATGAAGGAATAAAGTACTTTATCTCCTGCAAATGCAGGAATAAAATGCGCATTTGCGAGAGATAAAGTATATGCGTAAGAAAAGAGTCACTTTAGTCCCGCGTTTGAGGAAATAAAATAGCTATTATAGGTAAGCCATAAATAAAAGTTAATATATCTTAAATTCTAACGTCGTACGACAGAAGTTTGATCTCATTTATAAAAAAAAATATGAATGCAACAATGACAGAATTTTGTACAATTTTGTATAATTCTTAATACATGATTTAAGAACATTTTAAAGCTGAAATAATGTCAATTTCATGGATAATATAAATGGATAATTTAATGGATTTTTCAAAATATACAATACAAAGTATGGAATTTTAACAATTATAGGACATGTAAATAATGTAGACAGTTGCAAGTAACGTACAGTCCAATCAAGAAATATCAAAACTGAATATGATTGCAACAATGGCAAAATTGTATAATTTTGTAGTATGTAAAAGTATGCAAAAGAGTAAGAATGATGAGTCTTGTATATACAGTGCAGACAGTTTCAAGTCACGTACAGCCCAATAAAAAAATGCACAAACTAAATATTAGAATGCTAGAAATTATGCATTAAAAATTCCTTAGAACCGAGGAAAACTGGTCGAACCATTTTATAAACCTCACTCACAAACATTTGCTTAAAAACAATGACAGAGCATTCCAATTTTAATGCTAGATTAATTAGATATTACATTAATAAAAAACTGTACAAAACTTTAGAAATTTTGCAAGCCTGTTAAAAAAATTATTGTACCTTGATTTTTCATATGGAATAACAGAATTTTTATTGCATTTATAAAGACATATGAATGCAACAATGACACATTCCTTTGTAATTTTGTATAATTCTTACTATTAATATAATTAATATTTTAATCTTGAAATAATGTCAGTTTCGATGATATTACAATAAAAAATATGCAAAAGTAAGAATTGTTGGACATATAGAGAACGTAGAAAGTTGGAAGCCACCTATAGTCAAATAAGAAAATGGCAAAACTATGTATTAGAATATTAGAAATCGTACGTAAGAAGTTCCTTATGACTCAGAAAAACAGTTCGAATAATTTAACAAAACCTTATTCCTCTGTAATAATCNTAACCGAGGAAAACTGGTCGAACCATTTTATAAACCTCACTCACAAACATTTGTTTAAAAACAATGACAGAGCATTGCACTTTTAATGCTAGATTAATTAGATATTACATTAATAAAAAACTGTACAAAATTTTAGAAATTTCGGAAGCCTGTTAAAAATATTATTGTACCTTGATTTTTCATGTGGAATAACAGAATTTTTATTGCATTTATAAAGACATATGAATGCAACAATGACACATTCCTTTGTAATTTTGTATAATTCTTACTATTAATGTAATTAATATTTTAATCTTGAAATAATGTCAGTTTCGATGATATTACAATAAAAAATATGCAAAAATAAGAATTGTTGGACGTATAGAGAACGTAGAAAGTTGGAAGCCACCTATAGTCAAATAAGAAAATGGCAAAACTATGTATTAGAATATTAGAAATCGTACGTAAAAAGTTCTTTATGACTGAGAAAAACAGTTCGAATAATTTAACAAAACCTTATTCCTCTGTAATAATCAGTTTTTCTAAAAGTTCATTGCTTCAAATATTGAACATAGCTTTTTATTACATGTTTTAAACTTTTGACAGAAATCTTACGACTCATACAATCTTCAGTACCATTCATGTATCAAAATAATTAATTAATTGTTTTCTCATTAATGCAATATATAAAATACCATTGCATTATTCTGTAGGTATTACATTTGCTTCCATGTATTATAGTATAGGGTTATCCAAAAGTACCTTTAGGATGTTGAATAAGAATAAGTTGAAATAATTTAGACCACGAGGATGTTATTTAAGGTTGACACTAAAAAAGTATTATACATTATTGTCATAGACAGTACCTGACAATTAAATACGAAAACCAATAAAATTAAAAAGAGTATGTCTTTAATTGAAAAAGAAACTTCATATAGTCTGTTTTGAATAACTATAATTGCTGAAACGGAAAGTGAAATCACACAAGTGATAGTAATTCCGCTCACATACAAAATACTCAAATACATTTGGACTGACAGAGAAAAAGTGGTCAAGATAAAGTAAGGATTTTAACGCAATTTGTTGCACCTGTTCTATTTCCCTGGCAGGATATTGCAAGCGAAACGCACAAACTGTCCTCGCGTGTTATTCCTTATTGCGCGCCCCGCCTTGAACTCGCGAAAACATTGATTTTCTTCAAATTTCTTACAAGCTCTCTCCCTTCCCGCTCGCAAAACTTATATAATTTCTGATATAATTACGTAAGTACGAGAATAAGACGATTATTGCGCTTTCTGCAAACGTAAACGCGCTCTGTTCCCGCTGTTCCGAAAACAATCGCCACTCTCTTGCTATGAGGACGGAATTTCTGTTAACAATGTTATTAAATTTCGACGTCGTTACGCGTAGAAATTTCTGTTATTAAAATTTACGGGGGTATTTGACAGGGCCAAGTCGTTGTCAGCAAGAGGAATTAATTGGGGATACAATACTGCATTGTCCTCGAGGTCATTGGCGTTATTTTACCACAGCAGACAAGAACAGACGTTGTTTATTACGATTTTTTAAAATCCGAGACAATTGTATCATTCTCAACGTTCTTATATATTTTCGTGAAATTTCTGGTTTCAGTCGACGGAGTTGATCATTCTGACTACTTCTATCATCGTCAACTTTGGTGAATATAATCAATTAACGGTCCCGTGAGGGTAAATGAATTTCATTTGCAGGTCTTCTCCTTCGCTAAAAATGAGCAAGCTTGTTCAAACAAATTACACGGGAATTTCGCCGAGAAATCTATCGCTCGAAAACGAACTCTGGCAAATCCATCGAACTAGTTACCGCCCCGGTAGCCGACCGTTCCAACAGAAATCGCTAATTAATGAGTTTGTAAATCATAAATCATCGGGTTTCGCTTAAATTTCCCTACGAGATCGACGCGTCGTGAATTTTGAAGCAACGTCGGTAATTACAAAAGTACAACGTCGATTTATCAGGAAACCGAACCGTTTGGAAAATATCTACAACTTGAATCACTGATTCGATAAATATTTATATAACTTTTACATTGGAGTAACAGCAGCTTAATAAATTATACTTATAATGCAGTTCATGGAGTTCATTGGATACTGAAGTACCATTGAATAAGAGAGATAAAACTGAAATTTGCAGAAATTTACACTTAGAATTTGAAAATGTTGAAGTACAGTAATCTCTGAATACGTAATATGAATCTCCAGAAATATGATCGCGAGTCATTCTCATTGAATCAGGGATGTGCACGCTTAACGCGTGCCTCCAATCTAATATGTGTTTATTCTATTTCTCCTAATATGTGCTGTGGAATTAATTTTCTATTCATAACGATTGTTCAGAAAATGTACCAAACAAAAAAATATAATACTTCATTTATATGAAATAGTAATACCCACAAATTCTGTTCATTTTTTTCTAGAATCAATAGTTAATCGGTATATTTATCGAGAAACTGATACTCTAAAGAATTATACTGAGGAAACAGTTTGATACTTATGACGATTACTCATATAATATTGGAGTTACAAGAAAATTATACAGAACCTTATTTGTAGATGACCGTAATGCCTAAAACTATTATTCAAAACACTTTTCCCTAGGATCAATAATTAACGAGTTATTAACAATGAACTGGTACTATATCTAAAAACTTCTATACCGAGGAATTAGTTTCATGCTCATCAAAATTACGCAGAAAATATTGAAGTTACAGTAAAATTGTATAGAAACTTATTTGTAGCTAATAGCAGTATCTATAACTTTTATGTAAATCACTTTTCGCTNTAATTTAAACAGATAATAACTTCCACCGAGTTTCGTAACTTCTTTAAAAACATAATTAACTTAAACTTGGTCGGTTTTAGATGAAGGTCGACAAGTCAGCTATCACAAACACGGCGGACAATGTTCTGATTACAATGGTAGATATTCCCTCTCTTCTCTTGAAATAATTAGTGAAATATCGAATCACGTCTGGGTTAGCTATTTCAATATCCACTGGCCCACTTATTGTTGTATTTGATCTTCTTTTTTTATAGAATCTTTCGTTTTGGAAAAACGGATTGAATATCAATTATTAACTTAATCGAATACGAACATAAAAACAATAAGGAAGTATTGAAATTTTAACAGTTGCTAGACATTACTTGATAAAGCACTGTATAAAATTTTAGAAATTTTGCGAGCCTATTAAAAAAGTTATATCTTGAATTCTCATACATATAGAATGACACAATTTCTGTTTCATTTATGAAAATATATGAATGCAACCATGACAGCATTCTTAGTACACGCTTTAAGTATATTATAAACTTCAAATAATGTTCAATGTTGTAATATTCGGTTTTGGCATTTTTTTAATAGGATTGTGCTTCACAATTGTTTATATCGTCTACCAGTTACCAAACCTGCAGTTTTTATTTTCTATTGACTGTCTTAAATAATACCCTCGAAGTTAATATTACTTAAAAGTATTAAAAATTATAGAAAATTTGAAAATTCTCTCGTTATTGCATTTATAGTTATTTAAAAGTGACAACAATTTCGTCAATCAACATAAGAAATATATAATAATGTATAATATTTAGAAGTCAACCAAAATTTCTAAAATTTTACATAGAATTTTATTAACATAAAAACGATGACAAAGCATTGAAATTTTAACAATTACTAAATATTGCATTAATAAAACACTACAAAATTTCAGAAATTTTACAAGCCTATTAAAATAGTACATTATGCAACAAGGGAGTAAAGTTGTTGATCATTCCGGTGAATGGATTCATATTTCCATNTTAAAGCACTTTTCACTAGGGTCAATAATTAACGAATTATTAACAATGAACTTGTACTCTGTTTAAAAAACCCTATACTGAGGCATCAGTCTCATACTCATCAAGATTACTCAGAAAATATTGAAGTTGCAATAAAATTGTATATAGAAACTTATTTGTAGATGATAGTTGTACTTACAACTTTTGTTTAAAATATTTTTTATATTGAAAATGTATTGAAGAAATTATATTTTTATATTGAAAATATACTGAAGTTTATATTGAAAATCTAATAGTAACTAGCATTCCCAGATTGTTGGTAGGCGCTATGCAAGCAAAAGGCAGCAAAAGTATTAATGGGCTAGTCACGTAACTATTAAACAATTGTCGGTAAAATTTTGACGTATTTTGCTGTGTCTTATCGATAACCAGGCAAAAATAGTATAAAATATCGGTTTACGAAACTATACTTCTGATTCTTGTATGAAAAGATTTTTGGATCGACAGGTACCTTTTTCGAAAGAGGAAAGTTAAATCTGGGGTCCACTATGGTCTTGATTTCATTCAGAATAGTCTCTTTTGGATATAAAATTGCTTATAAAGAAAAGGATTGTAACTTTGACTTCGAAGTATTCTATAACGATTATGGTACTGAATACCAGCATGTTTCTATTAAATCATTACCAGAGCAAGGCAGGTTTACCTTCCTTTTTCCAAAGAGGTACCTGAAAATGAGGATCTAAAAATTACTAATACATAAAGATGAAAACTGTAATCTCGTAAATCCACGTTTTCGGCTAATTTTCTGAGTAACGTTGACATTTTCATCGCGTCCCTATCTGAGTCTATCTCCTCAACTTTTCTGTTGATTTTATTTATTGGGCTACTTAGTATATACCCTCTTATTTTTGTTTCTCAACAAATAATTGATTACTTTGTTAAACGTGAATCGCGTCCCTAAAAATGTAAATATTAGTTTAAATTTATTACTAAATTATGTATGTATTAATATATATAAGGATACAAAATAATTAAAAGTCAAGTTTATAGCAATGATGCAAATTCGATCAAATTAGATTGGCAAATAATCTCTGCATCAACTTACTTTTGGCCAAGATTGTATATTAATAGATTGTGATTTGTGCAAGGAGGAAAATCGATGTCTTACAATAATTAAATCGCAGATATTGGGGCGGGTTCGCAAGTTTCGCTCGCGATACCTAATAATTACCGCCNTCGCGGTTAACCGTGCTAGCAACGTATTAAATTCGAGAGGCTTTTGCTCCCGCATAGTGAATAATGGTAATGTAATTGATATAATAAATGTCCCAATTTCCGCTCTCGTCAAAATTTCTATTCACTGGTTTAAGCTTACACATAAAATTATAGGAAGAAATAAGTAGAAATCGCGTGACGTGGACAAAAATTAGGATGTTTACTATACACAGCGAAGTACATGGTTTCGCAACTGGGAAACTTTTTTCTAACTTGAACCAAGAAAAAGTTGCACTGCCATCGATTCTTGCATTACACATTCCGTTGCGTATGGAATGGAATGAGTTCTGAAGAGTATTTCTACAAAATGTCAGAATTCTAAATACTTTAAATTTATTAAGACTCTTATATTGTTCGTTAGTATACCCTCACTTATTGTTAGAATACTACTGCATTGTATGCTCCCCGTATTAAGTACCATTGCCAGTGTACAAATTTAGAATGTGTTCAACACTTTCTTCGAGTTGCAGTACTCACGCCATCCTATGTCCATTTATGACCGAGATTACACGAACACTTAGATTTCCTTAAATCTGGTAGCAGCTGAACGTATCTGTATCTTGCAAGATCTTCCCTTTGCTCATAAAATTCTTAATGGTACTATAGCATGCTCTGAGCTTCTCTCCTGATTTGGATCGGTGACCTCAAACATTGTCCTAAAGCATCAGGGCTTTCTGAATCAGTACTCACATGGGACGACGTCTGCTCAGTCAGTTTAACAGTATTAATAAAGTATTTTATAATGTTAGGGATGTATTGGCTATAAGTATTGGTATAGTCAATCCCAGAAGTGTATGTACCTGTATATGTAATCCATACAGATGATCACGCATATACGTGTACCTCAGTTATATCTATACATATACATCAGTATTTGTTGTTATGTTAACGATAGTGGTCCCACGTTTCCGTCCTCTGTTCGATGTATTTGTAATTCTTTTTATTATTATATATTTTAATCAATAACTTTCTTTAAAGTCCATGAATGATGATTCCTTTTTTTAGAAATTTGTTCATAAAACACTGATGATGCGATATGAACTTTTTTCAAGAGTTTATTATGAGTTTTTTTGTTTTGAGTTTTTGCCATTTTGAGTTTTTCGCAAATATTTAAGTTCCTGTTGGTCGGACGACGTATATATATCAGGTCGAAATTATAGATTGATCAATTTTCTACAACAATCATTCTTGACGTTTTTTGCCTGCCTGAGTAACTGTTTTCAAGATATCACGCGGCAAAACTTTAAGTTTCCAAAAGAAAGCCGCACACGTCATGCTTTCGAAAATTTCGCTGCGTAAAAAGTTCTACCGCGTGTCATCTGTATGAAGATTCACCTAAACGTTAAATATATATTAGTTAAATTTAACAAGATACTAACTACTTAATTAAGTTTGTAGAATCAGGGACAGTGAAGTTTAGCCACCTCGTGCGTTTGTGTGCGTTTCCTAGCGGGACACATTGAAATTTCGATATATACATACATATTGAAATATCAATGTGTTTCGCTAGGAGACGCACACATACGCACGAGCTGGCTAAACTTCACTGTCCTTGATTGTACAAACAGATTGTCACATGGATGCTATACATATAGATATATCCGACGCTCGTCCATACAGGTCATGAGATGTATGCCGGATATATTCGACGCTCGTACCGAAATAGTTAAATTAAAAACAGTGTTTGCAGGTAAAAAATGTCAAGAATGATTGTTGTAGAGAATCTATCAATCTATAATTTCGATGTGATGTATATAGGGTGGGGCATTTTAAACAGGTCACCTGAATAATTCGCTTGTTTTTGAAGATAGGAGAAAATGCATTAGACCAAACTTACTTGGTGTCGGGGGCTCATAATCTGGTATTACCAATTTTTCTGTAGGTGGAGGCGTCAAGGAGATATGAAGGTCAATTCTGTTTTTTTTTTAAATGGAATAGTATGGTTTCTTACTTATAGTTTGTGTGTGTGTGATAGAGTGTTTCAAGACGAGTACATTGACCTATTATGAAGGTCATTCAAGGTCACCCAAAGTCAACTGCAATAGAAAATATATTGTCTCAGAGTACTTTTCGAATACTTTTGTATCACTTGTGTGTATTACGTGACACGGGTCACAAAAGATAAACAAACATACAATCACATTGTACGCTTATCTGTATCCTCAAACATTATTGGTAATTTGACAACCGACTAAAGCACAGCTTCGTGATATTTACTCAGTCTAAGTGTTCGGTTTTCTAAAATGCGTTACACGATAGCAGAGAAAGTAGAAATGGTTCTTATTTATGGTGAATGTCAAAGAATTATGAGGAAAGCGGTATGCGTGTATAATGAAGGGTTTCCCGATCGTAATTGTCTTTCACTTTCTGTCTTTGCAAAAATTATAAAAAAGTTTCGAGATACTGGAAATGTGGATAAGAAAAAACGCAATCNCACTGGTTTAAGCTTACACATAAAATTATAGGAAGAAATAAGTAGAAATCGCGTGACGTGGACAAAAATTAGGATGTTTACTATACACAGCGAAGTACATGGTTTCGCAACTGGGAAACTTTTTTCTAACTTGAACCAAGAAAAAGTTGCACTGCCATCGATTCTTGCATTACACATTCCGTTGCGTATGGAATGGAATGAGTTCTGAAGAGTATTTCTACAAAATGTCAGAATTCTAAATACTTTAAATTTATTAAGACTCTTATATTGTTCGTTAGTACACCCTCACTTATTGTTAGAATACTACTGCATTGTATGCTCCCCGTATTAAGTACCATTGCCAGTGTACACATTTAGAATGTGTTCAACACTTTCTTCGAGTTGCAGTACTCACGCCATCCTATGTCCATTTATGACCGAGATTACACGAACACTTAGATTTCCTTAAATCTGGTAGCAGCTGAACGTATCTGTATCTTCCCTTTGCTCATAAAATTCTTAATGGTACTATAGCATGCTCTGAGCTTCTCTCCTGATCTGGATCGATGACCTCAAACATTGTCCTAAAGCATCAGGGCTTACTGAATCAGTATTCACATGGGAGGACGTCTGCTCAGTCAGTTTAACAGTATTAATAAAGTATTTTATAATGTTAGGGATGTATTGGCTATTGGTATAGTCAATCCCAGAAGTGTATGTACCTGTGTATGTAATCCATGCAGATGATCATGCCTATACGTGTACCTCAGTTATATCTATACATATACATCAGTATTTGTTGTTATGTTAACGATAGTGGTCCCACGTTTCCGTCCTCTGTTCGATGTATTTGTAATTCTTTTTATTATTATATATTTTAATCAATAACTTTCTTTAAAGTCCATGAATGATGATTCCTTTTTTTAGAAATTTGTTCATAAAACACTGATGATGCGATATGAACTTTTTTCAAGAGTTTATTATGAGTTTTTTTGTTTTGAGTTTTTGCCATTTTGAGTTTTTCGCAAATATTTAAGTTCCTGTTGGTCGGACGACGTATATATATCAGGTCGAAATTATAGATTGATCAATTTTCTACAACAATCATTCTTGACGTTTTTTGCCTGCCTGAGTAACTGTTTTCAAGATATCACGCGGCAAAACTTTAAGTTTCCAAAAGAAAGCCGCACACGTCATGCTTTCGAAAATTTCGCTGCGTAAAAAGTTCTACCGCGTGTCATCTGTATGAAGATTCACCTAAACGTTAAATATATATTAGTTAAATTTAACAAGATACTAACTACTTAATTAAGTTTGTAGAATCAGGGACAGTGAAGTTTAGCCACCTCGTGCGTTTGTGTGCGTTTCCTAGCGGGACACATTGAAATTTCGATATATACATACATATTGAAATATCAATGTGTTTCGCTAGGAGACGCACACATACGCACGAGCTGGCTAAACTTCACTGTCCTTGATTGTACAAACAGATTGTCACATGGATGCTATACATATAGATATATCCGACGCTCGTCCATACAGGTCATGAGATGTATGCCGGATATATTCGACGCTCGTACCGAAATAGTTAAATTAAAAACAGTGTTTGCAGGTAAAAAATGTCAAGAATGATTGTTGTAGAGAATCTATCAATCTATAATTTCGATGTGATGTATATAGGGTGGGGCATTTTAAACAGGTCACCTGAATAATTCGCTTGTTTTTGAAGATAGGAGAAAATGCATTAGACCAAACTTACTTGGTGTCGGGGGCTCATAATCTGGTATTACCAATTTTTCTGTAGGTGGAGGCGTCAAGGAGATATGAAGGTCAATTCTGTTTTTTTTTTAAATGGAATAGTATGGTTTCTTACTTATAGTTTGTGTGTGTGTGATAGAGTGTTTCAAGACGAGTACATTGACCTATTATGAAGGTCATTCAAGGTCACCCAAAGTCAACTGCAATAGAAAATATATTGTCTCAGAGTACTTTTCGAATACTTTTGTATCACTTGTGTGTATTACGTGACACGGGTCACAAAAGATAAACAAACATACAATCACATTGTACGCTTATCTGTATCCTCAAACATTATTGGTAATTTGACAACCGACTAAAGCACAGCTTCGTGATATTTACTCAGTCTAAGTGTTCGGTTTTCTAAAATGCGTTACACGATAGCAGAGAAAGTAGAAATGGTTCTTATTTATGGTGAATGTCAAAGAATTATGAGGAAAGCGGTATGCGTGTATAATGAAGGGTTTCCCGATCGTAATTGTCTTTCACTTTCTGTCTTTGCAAAAATTATAAAAAAGTTTCGAGATACTGGAAATGTGGATAAGAAAAAACGCAATCGAGCCAAAAGAATAACTGAAGACGGAAACACGATAAACATTTTAGCAAGAGTAATACAAAATCCACATGTTGGTACGAGGCAACTTGAACACGAGAGTGGCATCAGTCGGCGAAGTATTTTGCGAATGCTTAAAACTAACAAATTTCACCCATTCCACATTTCACACCATCAACAATTAAGTGAAAATGATTTTCAAAAACGTTTACAGTTTTGCAAATGGGGCCTACGGAAACTGCAAGACGATCAAATGTTCTTGAATAAAATTTTGTTTACGGATGAGGCCACATTTACAAACCACGGACAAGTTAACTGTCACAACATGCATTATTGGTCAGTAAATAATCCACGATGGTTACGAGAAGTAGACAAGCAGAGACCTTGGTCTATCAACGTCTGGTGCGGCCTTCTTCATAATAAAATAATTGGTCCATATTTCATTGATGGCTCGCTAAATAGTCATAAATACGAGAGAATCTTAAAAGATGTTTTACCAGAATTGTTAGAGGACATTTCACTGGACATGCGACAGTCCATGTGGTTCCAACAAGACGCATGTCCTGCTCATTCAGCACGAAATGTTACAGAATACCTGAACAGGACATTTGAAGGTCGTTGGATTGGTCGATCAGGAAGTAATAAATGGCCAGCACGTTCCCCAGACCTGACACCACTAGATTTTTATTTGTGGGGAAAATTGAAAGAACAAGTGTACCGCGAAAAACCAACAACCGCTGTTGATATGCAAGAACGTATAAAAAGAGCTTGCTCTGCAATGGATACATCTGAAATTTGTCAGGCAGTATCATCAGTATCGCAACGTTTTACATTATCCCTCCGTGTACAAGGTCGTCATTTTGAACACTTGAAGTAGCAGTGAATACGTAAATAACAGGTTACATGTAAATTGTCATAGTGTTCGAAGAGTGCTTTGAGCCACTTTATTTTCTATTGTAGTTGATCTTGCGTGACCTTGAATGACCTTCATAATAGGTCATTGTATTCGTCTTCAAACGCACTATCAGAATGTAAATAAAAAACCATACCGTTCTGTTTAAAAAAAAAAGACTCCACCTACAGAAAAATTGGTAATACCAGATTATGAGCCCCCCGACACCAAGTAAGTTTGGTCTAATGCATTTTCTCCTATCTTCAAAAACAAGCGAGTTATTCAGGTGACCTGTTCAAAATGCCCCACCCTGTATACGTCGTCCTACCAACAGGAATTTAAATATTTGCGAAAAACGATTTAAATTGAAACCTTTATAACTTTTTCCCCACGCTCTGAAAGTTCACCAAATTTTAAGGAGATTGGTCAGCTAACACATGGTAATAAGAATTTGTTGAAATTTATTGAGGATATTAACAAATAGGAATTACTATTCCAGGCAAAATTTGAAGTCATTCGTCTGCGTGGTTGTTGAGTAATTAATTATTACAGTTGTGCTCTTACACGTGAGACGCATAGTAAAAACTATACGCTAATTCCAATACGACTCTCGCAGCACCACATAAAAATATTAAAAATTGACTAGAAAAAGCTAAAAAAATTGTTCATACTTTTATAAGAATGAAGTGTTTTGTCTGTCTAGTTATCAAAATAGAGTTGAAATAAAACAGAACATTTTAGTTGTTTCACATAAAACCATAAAGAACGCTACGATATGTGGCAACGTCGCTTTTGACTCGAGCAGTCTGAATAGGCACCACCGCCAAAATTCAATCCTGTGGATGAAACTATTATTAGCATAATTTTGACAGTGTCCTGGGGTGCCTCATCTGTCCTATTTCTTCTGTTAGGGATAAACATTTCTCCATCTTTTCGTTATTATTATTTTCATTATTATTTTTATTATTATTATTATTATTCAAACCTTAATTAAAGTTACAAAAAATATAGATGTTTGCAATCAATTTTACCTTTCAAAAATAGAAACAAGAAACAAATTAAAGTAAAAATTGAAGATATTTACCTTCAGAAACACAGTCTATTGAAAATAATACAATATTTCCACTATTACATCTAACTGTAACTTGCTTGAAGGACGAAATTCGACTCACTATTTCAACTTGCACACATCATAAAAGGGCATCATATGTCGTTTTTTTATATCTTGAAATTACATTTCTCAAAATAATGAATATCCAAGAGACTTCCAATAATAATTCTAAGTAACAACATAGAAGTTAACTTTTTTATATGTTTGTCACATGACAACGCACTGTGCGAAGTATCATTTAACAATTTCGTAAAGAATGACGTTACCCGTAGGCAGTGGCATGGATCAAGCGCGGTGAAATAAGGAAATTAATATAGCAAGCGAATCCAGCGACCGGGTTTGGGGGAAAACATAATTGTACATTCCAGGTTCTATCGGCGAAACGGTAGCGGCCGTCATCTATATTAAATCTTACCATGCGACTTCTGGTTCAGGCCGCTTCCTGCAAATGGCTTCCGAATTATAATGTTCTTCCCGTCTTCTCTGCGCCAGGATACGCGGGGCGGGGGCACGCCTCTTGCACGGCACGTTAACTTCACCTGTACGTGTTATGAAACCAGAATTATAAAGAGAATCGACTTCGTTATTGCCGCCCGCGGTGTAGAACCGGGTCACGTATAAATATGTTTGGAAAAATTAAAACCGTGAACCCTGGTTCGTTCGCCTGAGAGCGAACTATTTCATCCGCTCAAGATTATACCATTCGGCTCGAAAAGCGCCTCCGTATTGCGCGAGATAAACGAATCATCCGTCAGACGGGCCGGGAATTCAGACGGTAGAAATTTTATTTTCGTCTCGCGTTTTTTCTGATCGCACTTATCGAGAGCTAAGAAACAATGCATTTTTCTATACGTAGATCATTCGATAGGAATGCACGCCGCGTTCCTTCGTTTGTATGTAAGTGTATCAAGGAACAATTTCTCGACAAAATTGCAAGCTTGCTGGAGAAAACCATAAGTAGGTCGAATTTATAATGCGCAACGTTTCGCCGCAGTGAAATTTTGTGGCGGGAATCTATTGTGCATGGAGATTAACCTCGCACGCCACTTTCTTAGCTGCTATTAAATTTTCTATTTCCGGTTAGGAGTAATATCTCTTTTTATCCAATAATTACTAGTAATCTCATATTCTTCTCATATATGTATACGTATAGACATAGTAATCTTATTATTATAAAGGCTCAGATTTTGTTTCCTTCATTTTTTTTAATACTATTGTTGCTCGCAGTAGAAAAAGATTCAGTAAAGGGTTGAATGGTATCAAGTGTGGTTTATTCTGGTATTATTAGTTTTTTCATCAGTGAACGCGTAGAAATCATATTTAGGTCAACTTGGTTTTTTAAAATGGAACGATGTATTTTTTACTGCGCCAATCGATGCAACTGGACATTATTTATGCAGAAGTACTCAGCTATGTATGGCCAAAAGTTAGTATTATAGTTTAGGGAACACCTCAATTTTTATCATTTAAATTCTAATGCTGCGATACTAGAATAAAAAGGTTTTTATTTTGGTCAGAATTCAATTTTAATGAAATTTGACAGGATTCAAGAACAGCTAAAAACAATAGGTACGTATTTTCTTTTTTGCAAAATTTTGCTTTACTTGTAAGTACAATTATCTAACAATTTGCAAATTATGATGTAATTATGTAATACGTGATTTAATAAAAATTCAATTATTTATTCATAATCTTATATTTTACCTCTCTATCTTTTTCAGCCACTTTCTATTGAAACTTGACTTCGGTGAAAAATATTATTATTTAAAATTGATACTTCATGTACTAATGACTAATGACACAAAATAAAACACAAAAGGAACAAAAAGAAAAAGGAAAGAATATAAAAAAATTCGAACTTTTCCGATCTCCCACTTCTTTTCCAAGCATGAAATATAAGACTTAGAGAATCTGTATCATGATAACATAATATGAATAAGAAACGCGGAACGGTGGGACACACTCAAGTGCGAGAAACGACTATAACTTCGAGCCTTAGACTA
This sequence comes from Ceratina japonica, assembly GCA_019453355.1. Classification (NCBI taxonomy): domain Eukaryota; kingdom Metazoa; phylum Arthropoda; class Insecta; order Hymenoptera; family Apidae; genus Ceratina; species Ceratina japonica. Next base: position 74,582 of record SMSR01013894.1, read on the forward strand.
TAACTTTCTTATATGTATACACTTCAGAGTATAATAGGATATAGATATTTCTAAAACAAAACATATTACTACCAGCAAGTTAATATTTAAGGATGTATGGGTGATATACTTAAACGCGATGCTAGCATGTTGAATTTGTTCTCATAGATTCCTATTACTACCAAAAAGTTACCTGTAAAATTATAAACCAATTCATGAGTTTTTTGAAAAATTATAGTGATTTAAAATTTACATGTACTCTTATGATAATCAGCAATGTCCCAAGAAAAATTTTATTTTGAGAAGCATTAAAATAGAAACGAAACGAAAAGTTATAAAAAGGTTAAAATTAGGGTTGCAATTGCATTAGTTGCAGAATAATTTAAGTGCAACAGAGTTGATTGAAAAATCCAAAAGCTATCTGAACACTCAAAATAAAAATTAGGAATAATGTTTTCAATATAATGTTTAATTTAATATAAATTCTTTTTTATAATAAATGTTCCGTTCTATATTTATTTTTTGTTGCTACTATTATTATAAGACACATTAAATTTTTTCATTAATTGCTACTATTATTATGAAAGACAGGAAATTATGAATAATGAAAATATATTAGCTCCATTTCTTTTAAGCATGTGTGCATTGATAAGAGCTACAGCCCTGTGGTAAATGTTTTAGTTCTTTTGAAATTTTTGCAAACAAATCCTTTCTCTTTCTATAATTACAAGGTACATTATGTACAGTTGAGAGCAAAATTCAACATACACTAAAGAAAAGTAAATAACATTTAAAAAAATCGAACTAAATGATCTGAATCCTTACGAGTAGTCAGGTGAATTAGATTAGTAAATGATGGAAAATAGATAAGATTGCAAAAAATTAAGATTTTTAGTAATCACCAGAAGAAATGTCTGCGTAAATGTCATATTGTTTAACTTAGTTATCCGAGCTTCTAATAAAAATTTAAAGAATACATTTGGACTAATTTTATATATGTGTACATATATACGTATGTAGAACAATCTCTTTGTGACATCAAGTTGCTTACAAAAGAAGCCACTGTAACTATGATTTTTCATCCACTTCATAATACTCATATTACCAAACATCATATTCATACCGTATGATATTCTGATTAACTTATGACCACAGCACGACTTAACTTTCGTCTTTCCAAAGATGTATATGAAGACCCAAAAATCTTCTTATATAGGGTGTCACAAATTCACGCAAGAAGTAATTTTTATAGAAAACACACGTTTTTAATGAAAAATTGTGGATTTTTCATTGATTCATAAAGTATACAGTATAGAGTTATGTTATGTATAGAATAGCATATCGGGTAAATGGCCTCCATAACTTTGCTGGCACACACGTACTCCTTTCTCGAAATTTTTCATAACCGTGTTTAGTTCAAATCCTGCGTGAATCTTGGAACGCCCTATATAGGAATGAAAACTTAGTCCCCTAAACTCATAATTTTTACTAATTTTGTGAGTAATTTAACATTAACATTCTGCCTTATCACATCTATTAACCTACTTCCTCAATACTTAAATTTTTCTGAGCTTATTCAACAACGAAATTATAATGTCCCATAATTTTTCAGTGTCCGAGACTATGTATATAGTAATGTAGATATATTAATAGATATACTAATAAAAAATATATTAAATGTGCATACATTATGTAAATGTTTATCCTTATTTCAGAAACCGTTGCTCGCGAAAAAAAGCGTTTCTGTATACACCGGTCAATCGGCGAGCTCGACGTCAGCTACTCGCGAAAACATACGTACGTGCGAACATCGTTTCAGAATTCGGGAATCGGCGAACGTTAAGCTTTACGAGGTCGGACGGGAAACGGGCGAAGGGGATTTCGAGGGCAGTCGTGCCCGGTGTTTGAACGAACAAACTTCGTCGCGCGATTCGAACGTGTGTATACGTACAGCGAACGGAAGGATTCGAGGACTCGAGAGAGGAGCGGACATGCCACCTGAGCACTTCGGCTTCGGCTGTCCCTCCACGGTAAGTGTGACAAATGTACTATTTTACGTCCCGCGTATGAATACGTTCATTCTGCACGCGTTTGCAAATCACGCGAAGCGATGGAAGAACGTTAAAATATATAGGGAGGGACTCCGATTGCGTATTAAATCAAATTATTAGCATTGTGAGAGTTTTACGAGTTGAAGAATAAAATTGAATTCATTTTATATACAGTAACTGTTCATAATTATTAGTGATGGGCAAACTATCGATTTAGTTGATAATAACTAACTATACTTTTAGTCGACTGATTCTTTTTAATTATTGACTACGTCGAATCCATTTCAGGCGGCTGCTTGCATTATCAATAAATTGCAATCCTGACGTCGATGGTCCAGGTTCAGACTACGAAAATAGTATTTATTTGATTAATTTATTGACTAAAATAGTATTATAGATCGATGATTTGATGGCCCAAACTCCAAGTAACTGAAATATATATCAACATTGTTCAAATAAAGTGAAGAACAAAGAGATACTTATGCTTAATGCACGTATGCATACATAGGGTGTTTCAAGACCCGTGGTCAATAATTTAAGGGGTGATTCTAGAGGCTACACTAAGCCGAAAATAAAGAATACTAATTTTTCGTTCAAAGCCTCGTGAATTAGTTATTAAGCATTAAAAAATGGCCCCTGAAAGTAGACAACTCGCGTGCAAATTACCTTTTTTTTCAAAATTTTCTTTTTTTTATCTGAGAAAATTATTTCAAATTCTTTAAGAAATTTTAAGCAAAAAGTTATGTATGAGTTTTTTTTGTAGAACTTATAGTAACACAGAAAACAATTCTTAAAATTAAAAAAATCGTGATTTTGTCATCGTTGCAAATCATGAAATGCTCCATGTTTAAAGGTAAGTTGTAGAAAATTAGCTGTAGGAATATCTCTTTTAAGAAATAATTGAATAAATAATAACAAGTTGAGACTCATTGTTTCTGAGAAAAATTCAGATTTGACTATCCTCTTTCCAAAGATGTACCTGACGACTTAACAATTTTTTTTATACAAGAAAGAAAAGTGTAATGCCGTAAACCCATATTTTTGGCCAATTTTCTGAGTAACAGTGACATTCTGCTATACCGCGCCGATATCGGAGTCTGCCCTTAAGGAAATCAATAGCAAAAAGCAGAATCTCGAAATGAAAACTAACCGCGAAACCGAGTAAAAAAAGAGAGAAAAATTGTAGGCACACACGGAAATAACAGGAGCCTCATATTCCGGAGTCGTTCGGGAACGGAAACAGTGTTAGGCTTATCAAAAATGAAAACTTCAATTTCAATCCGCGCGGATTCGTCGTTCGAGATACATCCAGCCCGAGTCGACGAACACTGAACTGAACGAACGATACTTTCCCATCCGGACGATAAATATCGTTATTAATGAGAAACGTGCCNAAACTGAGATATCCGCCTGGGTAGATTAAAATGGCCCACCATGTATATCAATATTGTTCAAATAAAGTGAAGAACAAAGAGATACCTATGCTTAATGCAGAGTTCTGCATGGGCCAAGCTTTCGGGCTGGCCCCCCACCACTCGGGACAATCGGGCNGAGGAGCGGACATGCCACCTGAGCACTTCGGCTTCGGCTGTCCCTCCACGGTAAGTGTGACAAATGTACTATTTTACGTCCCGCGTATGAATACGTTCATTCTGCACGCGTTTGCGAATCACGCGAAGCGATGGAAGAACGTTAAAATATATAGGGAGGGACTCCGATTGCGTATTAAATCAAATTATTAGCATTGTGAGAGTTTTACGAGTTGAAGAATAAAATTGAATTCATTTTATATACAGTAACTGTTCATAATTATTAGTGATGGGCAAACTATCGATTTAGTTGATAATAACTAACTATACTTTTAGTCGACTGATTCTTTTTAATTATTGACTACGTCGAATCCATTTCAGGCGGCTGCTTGCATTATCAATAAATTGCAATCCTGACGTCGATGGTCCAGGTTCAGACTACGAAAATAGTATTTATTTGATTAATTTATTGACTAAAATAGTATTATAGATCGATGATTTGATGGCCCAAACTCCAAGTAACTGAAATATATATCAACATTGTTCAAATAAAGTGAAGAACAAAGAGATACTTATGCTTAATGCACGTATGCATACATAGGGTGTTTCAAGACCCGTGGTCAATAATTTAAGGGGTGATTCTAGAGGCTACACTAAGCCGAAAATAAAGAATACTAATTTTTCGTTCAAAGCCTCGTGAATTAGTTATTAAGCATTAAAAAATGGCCCCTGAAAGTAGACAACTCGCGTGCAAATTACCTTTTTTTTCAAAATTTTCTTTTTTTTATCTGAGAAAATTATTTCAAATTCTTTAAGAAATTTTAAGCAAAAAGTTATGTATGAGTTTTTTTTGTAGAACTTATAGTAACACAGAAAACAATTCTTAAAATTAAAAAAATCGTGATTTTGTCATCGTTGCAAATCATGAAATGCTCCATGTTTAAAGGTAAGTTGTAGAAAATTAGCTGTAGGAATATCTCTTTTAAGAAATAATTGAATAAATAATAACAAGTTGAGACTCATTGTTTCTGAGAAAAATTCAGATTTGACTATCCTCTTTCCAAAGATGTACCTGACGACTTAACAATTTTTTTTATACAAGAAAGAAAAGTGTAATGCCGTAAACCCATATTTTTGGCCAATTTTCTGAGTAACAGTGACATTCTGCTATACCGCGCCGATATCGGAGTCTGCCCTTAAGGAAATCAATAGCAAAAAGCAGAATCTCGAAATGAAAACTAACCGCGAAACCGAGTAAAAAAAGAGAGAAAAATTGTAGGCACACACGGAAATAACAGGAGCCTCATATTCCGGAGTCGTTCGGGAACGGAAACAGTGTTAGGCTTATCAAAAATGAAAACTTCAATTTCAATCCGCGCGGATTCGTCGTTCGAGATACATCCAGCCCGAGTCGACGAACACTGAACTGAACGAACGATACTTTCCCATCCGGACGATAAATATCGTTATTAATGAGAAACGTGCCTATGTACTGCTTGGAACATTGAATCTCGAACCGTTTTTCATTGTGTTAATTTTCCCTAAGGAGATAAGATCTGAAAATAGTAATAAACCTATTCCTTCTTTCTTCGTTACTCGAGTAACGTCTTTCTTTAAATACTAACAAATTTTATGAGGACAGGAAGAGACAGACTCGAAAAGATATAAGAAAAATATGTAAAACGGATGGTGGATTTAAGTTTTAATTCTAGGATTCGAATTTTACCAGTTACTTGATATTACATTAATAAAAGACTACAAAATTTTAGAAATTTTACGAACCTCTTAAGACAATTATTACATCTTGAATTCTTATGTCAAATGACAGTATCTTGATTAAAAATATTTGAAGGTTAAAATAATGATAATTTTGAGGATATTATTTAAGACAACAAAAAGCACGCAAAAGAATTATAGGACATTAGACGATGTAGATTGTAGACAATTGCAAGTCATGTACAGTCTAATAAAAAAATGCCTAAACTGTGAATCAGAATATTAAATATTATGCGTTAAAAATTACAGTTCGTACAACTTTAAACAGCTCACAAAAAAGGGATAACAAGTGAACTAACATAAATTATGTCACCTTTCAAGGTCGAAGGGCATGAAATAAATAATTACCACTATTACTACTAGCAGATTATAGAAAATCACGAATCATGGTGAACAATCACAGTAATTGTGAACGGACGTCATCAAATCACTCGTTATTCGAAATTAGTAGTTCTAGCCATCACTAATCACTAGTCAAGAATCATTGTCCCTAGTTAACTTTTAGTTTTATTAATTTTACGAGATTCAAAAAGAGTAATACATGTATGTCTTATTTTCTTCTGGCGTCGATATTGCTGCATTTTGACATAATTTTGACTTTTCAAAATGAAAACAATTTTAACCAACAAATGATTACTAATGCCATTTTATTTTAAAATTGAATGTACAGTGGGTGCAGAAAGTATTCGTAGACTGATAACTTTCAAGCAAAACTGTGACATTGTTATTCATTAACTATTTTTTCTGTAAACAATGAATATGTACGTATTCTGAGAAGTCTATAAAATAGATACAATGCAAAAAAATGTTAATTACTTGATTGACTTTCGAATGTAATAAGGAAAAACAAAAAGTCGACTGAAATATACTAGTAAATAGTATCCGTATAGTTTCTAAATTTTCACAATTAAAAAAAGCGTAATGTAAATTAATGTAACATTAAAAAATTATTAATTAATAATATGTTAGCTAGTCTTTGGCCTTTATAACTGCTGTAATTCTTCTTGGCATTTAATTTACTAAATTTGAAAATAGAAACATTATACAAATGAGGAAAGTAACAAACGTTCTTCGTTTATTTATTCATTCATATATCTACACTTTTACTTGCTCATTTATTTACGTATTTATTGCCTTAATTAATGTTTTCTAAATTTAAAAATTAAAATTTAAAAATTTTTCTAAATTTTTAATAAAGCTACTGGGTAATGAATTAATTTACGTGTTTGATCAATTTTTTATTTCTTCGTTAACATTTTATCATGTTCAAAATAAGTCGAGCATTGAAAACACAAAACACAGACTTATTCCTTTGCATTCAATCTTATCTCCCTAAACGGTATTAGGGACCCTCCAACCAGAGACCTATTTAAAAATGCACCTAAACCGGAAGTTGCTTATTCAAATCACGGAATGTTAAATTAATAGTTGAACATAAACTGTGCTCACTGATGAAATGAAACTTAACAATAATAAAAAAAAGATAAATAAAAATGTCGATAATAATGAATTAAGACTACATTATCTTTTATAAATATTTATTCCACGAACTTGAATTAATGATCGAGTCCTGACGTAAAATATCAGTACATTTACACTTTCGTTTTATCCCTATTTCCGGCTTAGGTACATTCTTAGAGCATATGAGGAAGCATACCCATGTAAAAAGAGTAGACAAGCTGTGCCGACGGAGAGGACGATAGTTTGGGAATTCTCTCTCTCTCTTTCTAACAGCGCCTGCAGAAAAGAGAAAAATAGTACCCGAATTATCTCTTTCTCTCCCGGCCGCTTGTCTACACTTTTTATATAAACGTGTTTTCTCCATATAATATATGCCCTAAGGATACAGTTTTCCACAGCCAATCAGAAATCATCACTTAGGAGTCCTTAAGGAAAATCAACAGAAACCAGAGCTAGATGGGAATCATTCTCCAAAGTTTTACATGCCGTACGACGCTTTACAAGGACTGTTTATCAAAATCCCATTGCTCGTTCGAAATTCTCTTTTCTTAGGCGACGGGAGATACGTTTTCTACTTTATCTGAATTTCAATACGCCCGGGACTTAAAACTTCTGAACTCGTTTTCCGTTGTATCATCCCGGTTTAGAATATCCAGTCGCGTTTAGGATACCCGGCAGTTGCCCTAATTTAAAATTGATAAGGACATTTGCGCGACGACAAGATCGACAAAGCGATCATCTTCCGTTCTCTCCAAGAAAACACTCGCTTGGAGAAAACGTCGGACGAATGTATCTGAAAGCAGACAGGAAGTGAACAAGATTTTAAAGCTGATTGCGCTCGCCGATAGGCAATGTGGTTCGAACCGATTGAATTTCAAGCATGCACGAGGGTTGCTCTTATTTTCGAATGAACCGCGAACGTTAAATCGGAGATTTGCCATTGTGTAACAGTAAATTGATTACGATTTGACCGGGGACACGGTAGGTATTCTTTCAGCCAATTGAAGGAACTTTGTCTCGTCCCGTCGAACGGCTAAATTAAATTATTGGAAGAATCTCGATTATTCGAACTCCGACTTCTTCGTTCGTACATCGTTCTCAGTGTGCCACGTTATAGTGTCCTCTTTTGATCGACACGATTAGTATCAAGTTTCATAAGTCCTAAAATACAATTCATAGATTAAAAAATATGCTATAATTATAGTGATGGGCACTATCGGTTATCATATATAGTATAGGGCTGACATGCTTTGATCTTTTGATTTCATTCAGAATAATTTACGAGGGGAAGTAAAAAAGTAAAGGGATTTCATTAGAATAAACGCCCCTCTTCTCAAATGTCCCTTTACTTTTTTACTTTCTCTCGTATTTTGGGTATCAAATTGAAGAAGGGTCTGTACCAATTCTTAGAAGGTTAAGATCGATTTATTAGTGAATATGGATAAATTATGGATAATGTTTTAAAACAAATAAACCTGTCATTTGTTTTGGATCACTCTGATGTCCCTCAGCCCTACCCTAATCCATCTACTAAAAATCGGCAGATACTTTCCAAACAGCTCAATACAAGTACAAAACTTATATACTATTCTTAAAGTTATATTACATGAAAGAAATGAATAAGAATTAATTAAAAAACTGTACTGCTCCATGTGCGCATTGTGCACTGAACAAAGAACAAACACAAACACACGCACAATAACATGTAGAGCAAGAAGAATGCACAGGGCGCTAGTACATGTATATTGAACGAGCGAATCCTTTCAAAAATTGCTTATAAACGAAAGCGTTCTAACTTCGATTTTTGACGTATTTTGTAATGCTCATATTACCAGATATATTGTGATTAAATTGAGATTTAAGTGCAAATAGAATTTAAATAAAAAAATGAAATTTAAATAGAAATTCTATTATTCTATTGTAGAATCATTTGAATCAAAGTAAAATTCAAAGGGAAGAGAGTGTGAAAGTTACAAAAACATGAATTTCTATACTTTTAAATATAATCAACTTTTCATTTAATTCAGTAATATTCGTTTGTTCCGAAAGTTCGTTCCGAGTTTTGGTATCTGACATTAGGTCAGGTGTTTGTCAGAATGATTAAAAATTAAATGTGTATTCTAAAAAGTGAGATTCCAGGTATAAATGTGCATAAAAATTAAATCATTATCATATTCCAAGTATAAATGAATATCAAAATTAAAATGCGTTTTAAATTTTTCATAAAAATCGACAAAAAGTTTCTGGACAACCCAATATATTTGTTTCGGTCATAAAAAAGCATGCAATTTAAACTTTCAGTATTACAGTATTTTATTTTAGTCTGCAGACTTGANAGTGAGATTCCAGGTATAAATGTGCATAAAAATTAAATCATTATCATATTCCAAGTATAAATGAATATCAAAATTAAAATGCGTTTTAAATTTTTCATAAAAATCGGCAAAAAGTTTCTGGACAACCCAATATATTTGTTTCGGTCATAAAAAAGCATGCAATTTAAACTTTCAGTATTATAGTATTTTATTTTAGTCTGCAGACTTCAAGCGTACTAATTTTTATAGTTCCTATTGAAAAGTGCACATAACTCTCATATACTTGAATATTAAAGTAAATACAACGTTTTAAGCTTTATTATTTTAACAATTTGTTCCGTAACGTGGACATTTAATCGTACCGAAATATTAATTTCAATCCGAAGAATAACATACCACGATTTAATTATTATATCTTGCATTTTAATAGAACCACTTTAAAGAGAATAATTTTCCTTTCCATTGAAAGATAGCTTTATAAATTCGTGCAAAGATTGATCGCATCGAATATTTATAGGTAGAAATGAATAATAATGATAATGAGATCTCGACGCAAGTCTCCTATTCAATCTTATCAAATTTACTTTATGGGTATAAATTAATAATAATAATTCTCCATCTGTTAGTTATAGAAAAATACATTCGTTTTAAATTTTTCTAACTGCGATACGTTCATACAACTATTATTCAAATTCTCACGGACGATTCATCCTCAGCAAATTAGCCTATATATCTTGCATTTTAATAGAACCACTATAAAGAATAATTTTCCTTTCCATTAAAAGAATGCGCTTTATAAATTCGCTTAATAAATTTAAAGATTGATCGCATCTAATATTTATAGATAGAAATAAATAGTAATAATAATAATAAGATCTCCAAGGAGGTGCGCTATTCAATCTTATTGAATGTACTTTATGAATATAAATTAATAATAATGACTGTCTATCTCTTATTTATAGAAAAATGCGTTTGTTTCAAATCTTGGTAACTGCGATACGTGCATACAAGTATTATTCAAATTCTCACGGACGATTCATCCTCAGCAAGTTAGCCTCCCAATTTTATAACGATATTCGTAGAAGTTAATACAAATTCTGTTTTGGCCTCGTTACACGAAATTCTCTGCC
>SMSR01013895.1:1686-12038 GCA_019453355.1 Ceratina japonica
CCCCCCCCTTAATGTGTGACATAATTTAAGGATGGCTCCATTTTGGAATAAAAATTATTTAATTAGGTTAATTGGGAAAAATTTTAATTCCCGATTGTTACAAAATACTTCAACTACATCAATTATTAATTAATTTGTTGTTGCTAAGTGTTACAAACACTCGTTAACGAGTAATCGTTAAGAGAGAAAGTCTCAATATATGCTAATTACTACTCTAACCACTCGTGTTGACAAGGATTTAATCTCTAAATTAAATTTTCTGGTTAGTGAACGATTTCTCGAAATTATCAAATATCCTATTTTCCTAATAAATATTTGTTTAAAGAATGTATTTAATAATTAATATAATGTGAATGCAATATTATATAGCTGTTTAATTACACTGCAAAATTTTGTTATCTATAATTAATTGGTAATAAAAAATCTCTTGAAATTAATTTATCAAATCGCAGAGAATCACTCAAGATATTGAACGTGTAATTAACCGATAAAAGTGAAGAAGTGTTCTTGTGTTACCTGCCCAGTGGAAATTCCAGTTTCTATTGGGATCCGCACCGTAGCATCCCCTTCCAGAAGGTCTCCTAGTTTTTCGCCAAAGACGGTTCTAAATAAAAAATAACGAGAACTTGCTCTTATCAGTCAGACGACTGGCTTATCACATTCTGATATCGATCGTGTCAACGTGTTTCGATTGATCAAACATAAAGAGAAAATTGCAATTGACGTTGTATAGCTAATTATAGATAAAAATTGATAGCACGTCAAATTAATCAAGTTTTTTTTATGGAAGGTTTACAGGCTGACCCATCTAAATATAGACACCGACATATCTTCTTCACGATGACGCGAGAAATATTTATTGTGCATTCACAATGCTATATTTTTCTGAATTTAGAATATCTCCTATATTAATTATATTAGTGATTACGTTTTTTTAAGTTTAAGATAACAAACTCTACACTATACATATATCTACAGTTTCTTATTCGTCACTGCCAAAAATTAGTGACTTCTGTTACTATAGTATGTAAAAAGAAAACATATATTTATGAGGAAAAAATATGATGTTCGAGCTTAGGAGAAAATTATGTTGAGAAAAAAGAAATTGTTGCAAAACATTCATCTTCTGGCGCCGTTTACATAGCATAAAAAATATTCTTCCTATCATCGTAAATAAAGAAGACATTTAGTTGTCTACGTTTACATATGTTAAGTGGACCATCCTATTTAGTATGTCACGGCCGAGCAATTTGTTTTGACTTCCCATTATCGCTACAAGATTTTCGGACGGGAAGAATAACATGTAATTATAGCTGATAATGACACGAGTCGGTTTGATACAGTTACGAGTTCTATCCGGTCAGAAATTACAATTACATAATAAAAATTCTTATTATTCCCGTAACGGTGTCAACATAAACAAGAGTTAATGAAAGATTTACCTTGGTGTGGGTGTATTCGTAACCATCCGGATTGAAGACAGGGAATATGTACCAGTCGTACGACTCGGCCATGTATCTGACGCGGGGATCGTCGCTGATTATCAGTTCGTTGAGGATGTAGGTGACAACAGCCGGTGATATCCATTCCCTGGCGTGTATCCCGCCCTCGATAAATATACCGGGATTTCCTTCCTTGTAGGAAAGCTTCACGCCTCTGATGCTTCTACCCTCGTAAGTCCTTCCGCCCGTTATTGGTTTCAGGATGTCAGGATGCTGAGTTGCGAGAGAATCTAGCCAACTGTAAATCTAACAAGCCAAACAACTGTTTATACTGAGTACAAAGATTTTCTAGAAAAGATCTTTTCATATTTGTCATGAAAATGTGAATGAATATGTTATTTATTTATACATTTTTATAAAAAGTTTATCGAAAATGTATAGAAGTATCCCAGTAAGCAAGAAATCATTGCCCCAAGGTTACTCTAACGTTTTTCAGTAACATGATAATATTATAAAGTATGTAGTTTTTAATGTTGCGTGCAACTTCATTATGAAGTAATATTATTAAGTAATATTTTAAAAATATTTATAAAACGTTATTTTGCAACGTTTATATAATTTACATAAAATCAATATTTTACAAAGTTGATCTAACATTTCTTGTTTACTGGGATAATATTGAAATGTCAAAAATGTAATGAATTCCATAAATGTTTCTACACATCTCAAAGCTGCATATGACTCTGACTTATTGTTAGTTTTATTTAGTGAGTCTATTAACACTATTTCTACCGAAGCTGTCAAAAGATACATTTTGAAATTATCACCTAAAACTAGTATTAGTTTAATCGTTTTTCCCCGTTTTAATACATTAATTTAACGATTATTATAGGAAGAGTGGAAAATTTAATTAAGGAAAGAGTATTACAGTAATAACAATAATTATAAGCGGAAATTTTTGAATATGTCTTTTGACACTTAATGGAAATTAGATAAAATTTCTTACCACGTCCAATCGATGATAACTGTACCAGTTGAAAGTGCCTCGTAAATCATCGGGAGGATTTTCCTCATCGATCACCTTTTGCAAATCATCCATCATCAATTCCAGCTCTAGCTTATTCATGTTAGCTATCTGCATGAATTCTTGAATCTTAGCCGGCTTGATCATCACGGTCGCGCTGTCGTTGATCTTCGGCGGCATCCAGAAATGATATCCTTCGTCGTCTTGCATATTTTTTACAACTTCATATTGAGATACATCCGGAACGAAAAGTTTATACACTTTGTATCCATCGTATCGCACTTTTTCATCTTTAGCGAAACAAACGCTTCCAAAAAGCAGAGTAAAATATAGAAAAATTCCTTTCATTTTTTTTAGTAAAAGTCCAACAAAACAAAATTAAGAAATTTTAATTTATTATCGATTCATAAAATTATATTTTTGATATTCTTTTACAATTCTTTGCTTCCAATTTAATAATTTAATCACTCAATTACTAGAAATTAAAAAAAAAAATCTTTTTAAGAATTTTGTATAATTTCTTCAACTCTAAATGAACGGTCGACGACGAAGACGAAGGTACTGAGAAAGTTCCGCTTTCACACGAATCCGGATGGAAACTGTTCACTGTCACCGGTTCGCTGTTGGTCTGAAATCGACTTGGCGCGATCCGGCGGCGACGCAGCGCAGGTGTGCCGGAGGTGAATCCTCCTTCGACTTTATATACGAGGCGGAGTGTCCGCAGGTGGCAAAAATATCGCGTACGTGAGATAAGTATAAACAAAACGAAGACGAGAGAGACGGGAACACGGGGCGAGGCATTTGCATGCAGGATGGTAGCCACGAGAGTCCTCGCGAGGCTGCGAAACGAGACTCTCATTACTCGGACATCGATGGTCGACCATCGACGCGATTTGCATACTTAGAATTCGCCCGATTTTACATTGAACTTGTTTTCTTTCTCTTAGTAACGCGTTGTCTCTATCGTGAGTCACTGGACAAGTGGACACATGATATGCGGAGTGGCTGCAGGTGGTAAGAATTTTGTGTACGTGAGATAAGTGTAAACAAAGTGTATAGGAAAGAAAAAGTAATACGGGTGGGACATTTGCATGCGGAATGGGTTACGGGAGGAATTCTCGCGCGGTCACTAAACGAGACGGGGATAAGGATTTGGTCAAAGACCTCGGAGGTACCGTTTGAACGAACCCGCTGGAACCTGGTTCGGAATAACTTGGCGTGGGATTCCGAAACCAGAATCGCATCCTTCATTTTCTCAGCCAGATTTTCTTCGTTCCCTCTACTATCGCACTCATTTTCAGTAAGATCATTTAATGAGACACCTTGTACATTTTAAAGATAGATGTAGATAAAATACAAAATATCCTTCGTAAGAATTAAAGATTTTTACGAGTCTTTAGTGCAATGTATAAGATGAATTAATAAAAATATAAAATAAACAATTCTTGCAAATGTTCATTGAAGTTCATTAACAATAAATATTGTCTCTCTCTCTCTCTCTCGCTCCCTCTCCCTCTCCCTTTCCCCCCTTTCTCTAGGTAGCAACTCCTGTCGTGTATAAATTTGAACAGGGAAGTCGCGATTGTTAGTTCTTGGCATGCTGTTGACTATTAATTAGGAACCGTTCACCGACAACCGATTCCTTGCCATGATCGGAGATCAATATCGATCGTTACGTATACGACGGGAGAATAAGTAATAGTGTTCGCTGAGATTAAATTGATTAGAAGTGTTTACATAAAAACTGTTTACTCGAAAAGAGTCTTAGTCAATACGTTACGTAATTAAAATGTAGTTACTATTTATACTAAATATCATAATATTTTTGGTAATCAAGTTGAAAGTTCACTGAGTGATTTATATTTTCGACTGGAGATAAAACCTGTCATGAAATTAGAATTTCAGTTGTCACGGTTTTACGCATTTTCAAATTAAGCAATAATCACATGCGATTGACATAACAAACTGACAACGTCATAGCATTGTTTGTCTCGTGTCATATTATTCTTCAGAGCATGTATAACAATCTTTTGAGAATTGAATGTATTAAGATCCAGATTTATGAATTCAAAAAACAAATAAAATTTTCAAAAAATTCATAAAATTCTCAATTTTACTTTAAGTAAACAATTATGCTTTGGAGCTTTCAACAATAAAAAATTGAAAGAATCAGGAGTAATCTAACACATGACAAAAATTAAGTTAAATAGGATTTCTAATTTTGTAGAAAAAAAAATGCAGAAAGCTTTCAATTTTATTAAATCTTATTATGAAAATTCTATTTTACATAAACAATTATGTCTTGGAAACTGTTAATAATTGAGAGCTGGAATTAACAGAAAATCTAGTATAACCTTATATTTGAAACGTTACTGAATTATATTACGTATTATGTAATCAAGTGTAATAATCTTCAAGTATAATATTCGATTTGGTTCTGAAAGAAACTGTATCTAACAAGCGCAAGGACACGTGATCACGCAGAGAACACGGATGCATTCGTACGCAGATGGATCAAATCTAGTCTTGCCAATAGTTTATCGCGAGTCGTTAATTCCTCTAATCTCGTCGTATAACAAAATACATTCACCGCAACTTTGTGATACTCTTTGCGGACTTCGTACGCATGGTTGTGAAATTATAAAATGATAACTTCCAAAACACCAAAACAATTTGACGCAATCAAAAATATATGATACGAATAAAGAAATAATATTCATTTATATTTTACTTCATCATTTTTGACGATGAAAATGAATGCGAGTTTCAACCATCGATAAGCTGTCGGAATTGCTTAATTTGCACGCATGCGCTTTTCTTCACATACTAAAAACGGCAATACTGTCCATTACATCTAAGTCCTATACAAGTTATGTTATCTAAATACAATTCTGATTTTTTATAAGTTATACTTTTTTTTATTACATAATTTAGAATATTAGAATTGCAAAATAAAATGGTAAATAAGGAACATCATTTTTATTTAGTATTTTATAACTTTTAATGTTAATACGTAATTAACGTATATTTATTGATAAATATAAATATGTATAAAATTGTTAATAATATATAAAATTACTTGTTAACTAATTGCTAATAATATGTATAAATGAATAAACAATTGATTATGGTATTTTCACTGTAGACGTCGTATGACTTGTGTACCTATGTTCAATTTATTTATGCAACTTCCGGTGGGCCATAAATCCCTGTACTTCGCTTTCCTGCAGCTGAAAAATTATAACATACTAAAAAAATAATTAGGAATACAGTAAATGGTATGCTCTTTATACAAAACATTTCCTTGAACAAATGATATTAACTGAAGAAAGCAGAGAAAATGGACAAGAACAGATATCGCATAGAAATATCCGGAAGTAAATGAACATTAAAAATGAGTGCTGCGCCTCAGATATTTTCTGAGTTTACCATTTGACATTAAAAGTTTTTAGATTTACAAGGAACTTTAAATAATTATTGATAGCAATATATAATAAAAAATTGTTAACAACCTCGTAAAGAATTATCAAGGACGCAACATATGTATACATATAGCATGGATTAATATTGCATGTTGCGATTGCAAAGTGTTATAAAGTGTGCAAGCGATGTTAATGTATGACCCTTAAACTAATAAATTACTGAAATTACTTTTTGCAATAATCTATATTCATAATAAAGTTTGAAGTCGAAGTCAATAAGAAAAATTGCAAAAATATGAACAATCTGTTAGAAAATAATTGTGTAAGTTAACCAGTTAAGTACCTATTCAATTCTCCATTTGTTTCGCTACTATCTAACTACAATCGTTACAAGTTCCTCATTGGAAAAAATAACGATAATGCAGAGAATTATCTTTAGAATAGAAAATCGACAATAAATAAAGAATAATTTTTTCCTGTTAATTTGAATGCATCCACTGAGGCGTAAGCTCGCGTTTTCAAAATACGTTCCTGGCGGCGGCGGCGGCGGCGGCGGCGGCGCTCTTTCACCCACGACGCTAACGACATCAGCGCATTGGTCTCGGCGGTCTCAGCGTATCGCATATCGCAGCGCCCAGTCGCGGTTTATTAGCCGAGCGGTAACAGAAGGTGGTGGTGTACGCTGCCGAAGAATCGCCTCCGTTCACCCCGAAAATCATCGCGACGTCCGTCCTCGACCCCCGAACAACGAACCCGTGAACGAAACGTTGGAAAAAATTGTAACGAGGCTCGAGTGTTCGCCGTTAGATAGCCAAGCTCTCGTTCCTGATATCGATTCGCTGGTCGCGCTATAAGGGATTGCGGTGCCGTGGAAAAGGGTCGATTCGAAACTCCAGATACCAAGAAGATGGCGGATAAAATTTACTACCCCAACCCGGAGTTGGTGAAAAACGCTCATTGCAAGAGCTTAGACCAATATAAAAAAATGCATGACAGGTGAGTCGTTATTTTCTACATACCTCCAGTCTCATGCTACCAGACGACGAGTGGATAGATGACAAACGGTTTTTTTTCTAAATACCTTTCAACCCCATTTTGACAACATCATCATCACAAGTTTTCCCTCTTACAATGAAGTGGCACGTGCAAGGCTGTTCGATTTGAAATTCTAATGACGTTGTTGAATGTCAATTTGGAAGTTGTAGTACGTTCGCGAATCAATAATTTTGACTCGTCAGGCCGAGCACGCGGACGCCGAAATATCAGTTACGTTTCGCTTTATCAATAAAAGTTTCAATCATTTTTATAAATAATTCTGTGTGAAAAAATCTTTGAAAAATTTCGTTCTACTTCGTCGTTTTAATACTGAAATTATTTTTCATTGCCTATTAAGTTATGAGAGAAGTTATTTTACCGCAAATTTTTCATCAAATGCTAGGGGATAATAGAAGAGGGTGAACAGGGAGAACGTAACATTGATCAGAAGTGTCAGTGTGTTTATTAAGTGCTCTCGTTGCGTGGGTGTTACGCACTATTCACTGTTATCTATGTATATTTGTGGAGAATTATCTCTGATATAGGATTCGTAATGATATCTATTAGAAACTAGATTTTGCAAGAAAATCACTATTTTCAATAATTGGGGCAGAAATGCATTCATGAAATATGAACTAATAATAAGTGTTCTTCACATTGGTGGAAAATTTGAAGAACAGGATTCGTAATATCTTGAAAACTGAATTGTGCAAAAAAATCACTATTTTTAATAACTGAATCAAATTTTTCTAAAATGCACAACTTGACAAATGCATTTATGATACATAAAGTCTTGTTCATATTAGAAAATTTATTTTGAGGCAGGATTCGTAATGAATGATATATCTTAAAAACTGGATTTTCCAAGTCTATTTATAATATATGAATTAATATTCCTTAAATATATGCATGAAATACATACCAAAGAAAAGTGTTACTCATTTACTAGTTCTTATTATTCTGTTAAATTGGTGCAGTCGTGAGAATTAATAATATAAAACATTTATTAAAGAAAGAAGTGTTGGAAAGTATGATTGATCGAAGTTCCAGTTATTTAACATTTCCATACGTACTTGTGTTGTGGAAATAGACCAATGATATCGATTCCGCGAGTATTCTGCCATCAGAAGCAATTTCTGTCTATCTTAAGAAGCTACTGTCTTACAATTAGACAACGTCAAAAGAGTTCAGATCAATGTTTTTTGCAAACATAAGGATAAAATATACGATCCATATTTAAGTATATTTTGGTAAAAAATTGGTCTTTCGAGTACATTAAATAATTCATTAACAAGTGAACTTGAAATACTTCCATTTCTATGATATCACGCAATTTAACTTTTTAATTGTAAATTTTCGTACACTTCTCAATGACTCTTTCATGTTATTGTTAAATAGATAACAGTCAATCGATCACTCATTGATTAACATTTTGCATTATTCACATTTCCAATTAGGATTAATTTTCCATCAAATTGTAATGCATTCTATGTGATACGATCAACTTCTGACCTATTTATTATCAAGTATGTCAATTAAGTATTAAATATGATTATAAAATATACGTTTCATTTTTCTTTACTTATGAAGTACTGTTGAAATCATCATTCTTTTTTGTTTATATCTGATTAAGAAATTTCACGTCTTCTTGCAAAAGAATATTTATGAAAAACGATTGACGATAATAACATGACGATATCGATCATTCTTTCACTAACAAGATATCGTTCTATTATTGTGTGAGTGCAAAAGTGCTTGCCTTAGTTGAAATACGACACAAGAGTTCACCAATTATGTTAAAATTTTTTTATGTAACATGTCTTGTATGTGCTATTTTGTTTTTTACAAACAGAGATTCCTTTCTTGTAGAAACTGTTGGCTTAACCAGATCCAAATGCTTCGAAACCAGGAACACGGTTGAATTATTACAAAATACAAATTAAGTCAAAGTTGAGTTAAATTCTTTCGAAGCTCATGTAACCAAATTGTAGATTTTTATGCAAACTAAAACTTTTGTGACGTTAGTTTAAAACGTGCAATACAAATTGAGGTTTCTTTTATCGTTCAGGAATAGTGACGTGCACTTGTACGTAAATACATACGTACATATACATATTTATGCACCTTATATTTTTTGCACATTAAATTTTTCTATAAATCCATAAAATCGATAATCTCAGCACACACAATATTAATAATTTTTCCTTTTTTCGTACTACAATTAATTATACGCGATTGAAATAACAAAATAGTAACATCATTGCATTGTCTGTTTTGTACAATATTATTGCGTAAAACTAATTTAAAAATCATTTGAGAATCAAATATATTATAATCCAATTAAATAGTATCATTTTTCGAAAATACATTCTGATAACTTACAATCTTATTTAAATGGCGTTTTACGTAAGAAATGAGAATGAAATCTGATGAATTCTTTTTCTTATAAGTTATATAATATTACAAAAAAACTAGTTAAACAGGTTTTCTAGTTTTCAGAAAAACTTCAGACACTTTCGTGTCTCATTAAAAACATTTATATTTAAAAAGTTTTATTTAGGTGAAGAAGTAAATTTTGGAAATTATTGAAAATAGAAAAATGAAATTAAAAAAAGTCTAAAGTAATTTCATATCTGAAAAATATTCAAAATTCAACTAAATAAAATTTCTGGTTCTTCAGAAAAAAGATTAACGTTAAAATAAATGTTTATCTGAAGGACATCCTTTAAACTGGTACCATCCAGTGTCTACTTATGAAATATTATTACATAAAATACTATATTTCGAAAGGTTTATAACATCACGTTGAAATAAACGCTTATGCCAAAATATGATGAAAAAACGAACTTGAACATTGACCTATTTACTACTATTACATCGAATACTATTATTTTTATCCTATGTTAATTCATTTGTTACTTACAAAGAACCAATAAAATCGTTTTTTGTTTTTTTTTTAATTACGAAAGTTCACGTCTCCTTGTGAAAGAATATTTATGAAAAGCAGTTGTTTATCATAAAGATATCGATTATCCTTTCACTAACAAGATATCATTCTGTTATATCGTTTAATCATCCGTAACGACCATAAATTGATCGGTTAATCCTTATTATTAAACGCGCACAAAGGAATTCCTTCCTGACTCACGTGTTATTTTGCTTTTTCAGGTCCGTGAACAATCCAGTGGCGTTCTGGTCTGAAATTGCGAAACAGTTCTATTGGGAAACACCGGCAACCGAGGATANATGAAGAAGTAAATTTTGGAAATTATTAAAAATAGAAAAATGAAATTAAAAAAAAATCTAAAGTAATTTCATATCTGAAAAATATTCAAAATTCAACTAAATAAAATTTCTGGTTCTTCAGAAAAAAGATTAATGTTAAAATAAATGTTTATCTGAAGGACATCCTTTAAACTGGTACCATCC
>SMSR01013896.1:0-15116 GCA_019453355.1 Ceratina japonica
AAATATGGAAACGGACGAGCGGGTTGTACAATATAATATATGGTGATGCGTCTCGTCATTATGCAAATGTATACAACGTTCCTAAAGACAGGAGGCATTCTACGCCTGCGACTCGAATACATAATAGCGACTTCGCCACGCGTGAAACGAACTTCGCTAATGCTACGTGAAAATGGTGCCGCGATTTATGGATCGAGCAACGACAAGTAGTACACTAACGTTCACAAGTATTTGAGCGGCTGACGAAACTGTAGTTTAATGGTAAATCAATTTGACATTGTTGCATATCGTGTATGCAAAGAAAGAGGATACGAAATTTATATACATCATTAATTCACTCATCATTAATACACTGTATCGAAATATCAAATCAATTTTCATTTTTAAATTTCTATTTCAATAATTATTATTATACTTGTTTGGAGCATTTAAAAAGAAATGTCAGTCGTTACAAATTAAAATGACAGTACATTGTTTCATTTAAGATAACTATCTATAATCATTAATGAAGTATAGATGTGATAGACTTATGAAAATGAATAAATATTTTGTTTATAAAATCAGGATAATTTATGAATAATACGGATAACGGACTCTGTTCAAATTTCACAGAACAATGCTTTGCATTCATTGTCGCGAATAACGGCGAGCCATTATTTTGTCATGGCTGTTAACTTACGGAGAGTACCGAGTCATTTCGGATTTTAGTATAGTTAAATCTCTCCCATGCGCATTACTAAAAAGACGTTCTCCATACAGACTTTTCAGCCAACAGAATAATCACTTCCTAGCCATCAAATTTCACTCATGTAGAAATTGTTAAATTTTTCATCCTAATTATAAAAAAATGATATGAACATGTCTTGGGAGACATGTGGAAAATTAATATTTCTTAAACGTATGAATCAGATTAAACCAGAATATTCCTGGATAGTGTACGTTATTCAAAACTTCGAATTTCAATATTTCATGATTGTGTGAAAGTTACATAAAATGGTATTTCATAAATGACATGAAGCTAATCAGAGCACAAGGATCAATCAAAGTAGACATTAAACTGAATGGTATTTCCGCGAGCGGACACCTAAACCTTGGAAACCGTCGCGTTCGTTCGGTTCTGGCACCGGGCCGAACATTTCACGCCTCGTTCTCGATTTCGGGCCGCGTTAACTTCGTTTAATTCCTTTCGCGCGGTCCGGACGTCCTTCCATACTTTTCCCCGAACAAAAGAGATATCGATGGCGTCGAATCGAGAGAGGTAAAAACCGTAGATAGGTCGACGTGAGGCAACGGTACGCGTTAACCGAGGGCACTACGCTCCAATTCGCTGAAGAGGCAGCAGCCAATAGGCCGTCACGTTCCCGTGCCAACTGCAACGGTGGTAACCGACGGAAAACCCGTAGCCCGTAGGATTTGATCCGGTGAAACANTATAATCGTTACTAATGCTCAGGAAATAAGAGAATAAGAGAGTTTGTAGTTCAGAAAGAAAAGCTGAGAATTTCATAATCTGCGTGACGGACTGAGGGATTATTTCGACTGTTTTATTACGTTTCCCTTGACTACATACGATCATAAAACCAACTGAAAAACGACTCAAACAAAACTTACTTATACCTTATACCTATTATCTGGCATTAATTATGCCTATTTAAAGTCAAATGCATCTTATCTATAGTAAAGAGAAAATTACCATACACTCCAAAGTTCGTCCCTTTTTAACGCGTTATTATGCTATTAACTCTGCTAGTATAGCGTAATATCAGCGGCGTGGCGGCTACACGCTTAATCGTATTTNAAAGATTATTTTACTTAGTTTCTATTTTTCCTTTATTTGTATCTCTATAGAAAATAAGGAGAAATAGTTGTATTACATCATTTAATTCATACAATTTGCGGTAAGCATTTTCACAAAAAATAAAGTCAAACATGCGAAAATATATCTACTCTCCATTACCAAAACTACACATATAAAAGGCAGAAACAAATGCGTTGAAATAACAAGAATTAAAAGGAATAAATACACAATAGAGGAGGTCTTCTTCAAACTTCACGAAGTACCAACCTTAATTACACTCGTTGGAGGAAACTGAAAGAGGAATAGAGGTTTCAGGAGCACGATGGAGAACAGCTGTGGCAACTTTACGACTCGCCGGTTAATATCAAGCCCCATAATTCTGCCCGCGTATCTTTTTGCCCACTTGTCGCCGGGAGCTTCAGGTTTCGGGTACAAATAGGCGAGTAATAAATTCCCGTACAAAAATCTCGTTAAATACGAGCAAATATTAGTACGTACAAAAGTGGCAGCGATTTTCGTCGCAGCCGCTGGGTGTCTTTGCGTTCCAAATGCCTCGGTGGTACGTATACACGCGAAGAAAGCAACCAACCGCCCCTTAGTATGTAAGTACTTACGTTGAATCGGAGTTGGAGGGTGTTAGTGCATCCGGAGAAACTACTCGAGCTGCTTAGTCGCGGCTCCTTTCGATCCATCATGCACACAACCCTTCACCGGTGCTTAACACGCCACCGAACGATTTTTATCCGTTTTTTCGTTTTCCCTGTTTCGTTTTTTTCCCGCAGACACGTTCTGTCTCGTGCTTCCTCGCAACTCACAGTCGCATTTGCTCATTCCCTCTCGAGCTCAACTACACACAGTTCTCAAGTTCGTTCACATACACACGCGCGCGTTAATTCACCGTACCCTCTCTGAAAGTATTCTAATTGATGCTCGTCAATCCGAAGACACAGGGGACAGATGGTGCAACAGTTTAATTACAAAAGAAATCTTGTAGCAACGCGGGCTCGTATTCATGCATCTTGCATAATTCTCAACCATGAATATCCTGCTTCAGGAATAAATGTAGGAATCCGATTTAATGACACTCTTTGATTTAAAATTAGCTTCCTTGTTTTATGTTATGTAAGCAAGTACCAGTACGAAGGATTTATAATAATATTAGAAACTTCACTGCATTAAATGAATATTAAATATATACACATGTAAAATCAATAAAACAGTATACGTTAATTATTTCCAAACTACGTTAAATACTCATTAGTAATCAAATAATTTATAATAATATAGTATATCCCATCCATGTAATTGACATTAACCGCATAGAATAATTATCAAACAAATAATTATGGAATTATAGCCAATCACGAATTACTGAAAGTTAATTAAAATATCGTTTCCAGCTTATATATTGTTTCTACTTAATACGTGGAACCATAAAACGTATTTATGCGCGAATGTGGCGTCGAATGTCGAGATAAAAGAGCTCCTTTTCACTGATTACGAACGAGAAGGGGAAATGCGAAATGACGAGACGTCAAACCGCTGGCTATCAACCTGTCAAAGTAGCATAGGCCTCCGCGGGGGCCGGCAGAGATGTGACAGATAATGCGGCCTGCCGCAATGTCAAAACTCCTAAATGAGTAGTGACAAGACGAAAAGTACAGAGGGATGGAAAATATGGGGCTGCGGGAAGCGAGATAACTGATGCTGGAGTGAAACGATAAGGATTCTAATTGGGACCGTTTTAAACGAAACAGTTGCAAACGGATGCAACCAATAATTATTCGGTACGTAAACTGAGCAAATCACTGTTAATCCGATTTTCCAAATAGAATCACATTAATCAAACGGTTTAATTGTACAAAATGAGATAATTTGTTGTAATGTGATTTCAAGTAGATCGCGTCAAATTAAATTCTTTTCGACGAATCGCTTGGACAAGTATTAAAATGTTTATGGGAGAAAGCATATAACCAAATGATGCTGTAGTATAATAATTGCCAATTTAACCTGCTACTAAAAAATAAAAAATACAGCAAGGAGGTGAGCGTACTCATGTTTCATTAAATAGAGGAACTTATCTCGTTAACTAGAAACAGAAAGGATATGATAGAAGGTTGTTGTGCAATCTCCTTGGTACGATGTCCTTTCTGTAACAAGGAGTATGTAATTCGATTAAAGAAGAAAAATGATACTATCCCGGCGGTAGCTTAAACACGCGACGAACAAGAACGATCAAAACTACATCAAAGCGATCCAGGATCCTTTTGTTTCGCCGAAATGGGCCGAGCGCGTGACTCGTTTTACCGCATCCTTTCCCGAACGAGGAAAGGAGGCAAAGAAGAACAGCGATGGAAAGAACCGAGGGGAGTGAGAGCGAGCCAGCGGCAGTAGCACTAGGAGGCTGTATCGATTTTCATTTCGTTTGCTATTTCCTCGGCTGCGCCGTCAAGGCAAAATTCCATTGGCGACCTCTCGTCAAAGTTGCATTATCGAATTCACGCGCTCTGATAACTAAACCGCCGTTCTGTCGCGTTGTTCGCGTGTTACAAACACGTGGAACACCGACAAGGCATGGCATGACTCGTTGGAGAGGTTCGTTAGGTATTCTCAAATTAGAGTAATAGTGGTGTGGTTCGGGCTTGGACTTACGGTACTCGACAACTGTCACACGATTTCCTCGTTAACGCGAACTACTCGATGCGAGAATCGCTCCAGTTTGGCTTTCTTTTATCGACTGCTCTGCGCTCTAAATGGGCACCCGGTATATAAATCAATTACGAACGTTTAACGATCTCTGGTACGAGTCTACGCGTAGTGTGCATACGGATTAAACGATCCGCAATTACGGTATCCTGTAGTGTAAATAGTACGTCACATTATATGATTACGTTGTCGAATTAATTAAAACCTTGGACTCGAGCAATGCATAATGTTTACCATGAAATAATTGCAGAAGGAAAATATTAAATATACTAAAAATTGCGCAAATACGAATTTTCATCGAAACTCCATGGCTTTTTTTCGTGTTATCCGATTACTCACTCGAAGAAATTTAAATACTTTTACATTTAGCAATAAACGCATCGCGTTACGATTATTAATACCGGACATAATAATCTTTGCGTTTTGTACTTTTAGCCTACTGTTTCGTTTACACAAGTAAAACAAGATCCTCATTAGAAACAGCAAAGTAATTATTCTGCGCGCATTTCAAATTATTAGATAAAAATATTTGACGTACACCAATTTATCCTACCAACCTATTGTGCTAGCATTAAGTGCAAAGTTAGACTTTTCAAAATTATAATAGGAATACCCGGGTTCAAAAAACTTCCACATTTTAATAGAATCCTATTTAATTTACAATCTAAATTTATTCCATTCATGTTCCATTTGGCTTGACTAGAATTTAAGAATGTTTTACCATAACTCTTATTTGTATAAAAATAAATAGATTAGATTTGTTAGATCTTGCATAATAATCGATGTATGTCGAAAGCACGGAAAGATCGCACGAAATAATTCACAGCCGAGTAAAATTCCAAGTAGAGAAATCGGAAAAGAAAATGAAATACGGTACTATAATAGATTGATCTAATTTTGTTATTTTTAACAAAAAAAAAAAACGGTCGGGTGGTGAGTAATTACAATTTAGCTGGTTAGTAAAAGATGGCCGCTGATTATCCAGCCCGAGTATTTCGATGGAAGCTCGCGGAGAAACTGACTGTGAGTGAAATTCGCAGCTTCGTGGGCATCCGCTGGTAGCTAGGAAACGGTATTATATACATGTATACATAAGCTTCGCCCTCTTACTCTCTCCGTAATACTCTTTCTCTCTTCGTAGCACTGTTGGTCCTATGGCTACGGCAGAGGGTATAAAGCCCACGGGGTACTTCGCCGAACGGGGGACGCCGTTTAGTAAACGCTTTAAACCGTCCTCAAAACAGACGTACCGATTTCGTTAGGGCGAAAAACGTGAGGCGATAAAACGGATTCGATTTCGAGAAGAATAAGAATGGTCGCAACGTTTTCTACTTTTGTTTCAAATTTACCGATCTCTCAATCTCTCGGCCTATTACACAGAATTTGATGGAATTATTGTAAAAAAACTAATGTTAGTCTTGTTGAAATCATTTAGAGTCATAAAAGGAAAGGCATTAAATTTGACTGTACACATGGATTTATTGATTAAATATTTTTATAAATGTTGCAAGTGCGACGGAATTAAATATTTTTTAAGGGGTCGCGCCAAAATTATATCAATTTCTATCGAATTTCGAATATTGGCGAGAATTTTCATTGAATTGTCACGAGTAAATACATTTATCCCGTTACGGATCGTCAAATCTCATTCGCGCACATATCCCCGGGCCGGAGTGCAAGCGGCGCGAAATATGATAAAGGAACGACAGATACAAAAATTCTGAACGCGTTGAATAATGCAAAAGTAAGCGTTCAGGGGAAACATCAACCATTCCCGCCTCGTCGGCGGTGATTCAAAGTTAGACATCAGTCACCAGCAACGGTTCAATTTGCAAAGGGACGACCGTGTTTGATTCGCAAGCGGAACAAGTAGAACAACGATTCCGTTCTAAAGCGATTTGATGGACCGATATATATTACGTTAGACAGTGCAGGAAATTCGAGTTTATCTGAACGAACGCTTTGCAAGCCAACAAACTGCTCTTCCGTGTAACGCAATTGTGCACGCTATTTAAGTACGAAGAATTTATTGCAGCTGAAAATTCCTGACGATATTAAATAAACATCTATCGAGATTAAAATATTTGTTGGCGTAATTTTACGTTGAATGATCTCGATATTTTATCCAGATATTTTAAAAAAATGAAGTGAAATATTTAAAACGAATTCCTGGTTTTTAATAAAGAAGCGGATATTTTAAATATTGGTAAGCTTGGTATATTTTATTCAGAGTAAGCGAATAGACAGCGAATTAACTAATTTTGTTATTTCCTATTCAATAAATATTTATTAATTTTACTATTTCAGGCACATGAATTTTGAACTGTTACAGTAAAAAGATTTATTTAACAAATTCCATGAGAAATTATTTTTAAATTCTGTACTTCTACTGACGTTTATATAGTAAAATCTGAACTAGAAGAGAAGAAAGATGCAGGGATAAAAAAATAGGACGACATAGGACTAAAGGAGAGATTTGAAGCTTGGAAAACGGTTTAAAATAGGTCGCGGAGTTATGGGTATGCACGTGACAATGCGAAAAATCCAATAGTCCACACGTCTTCACCATAATACTGCTTTAACGATCAGACTTGACCTGGAATATCTCTGATGTCCACGTAAAAACTTGTGAATGCTACTCGTTCAACTGTCTAAGAAGAATTTCTAACGAATTTATTAATCTCCTCCATATATTTAAAAAATTTCGTTAAATGTTCGAACGTATTTCCATTATAATGAAAAGCAGAATGAATTTTTAGTACATGATTGTAATTAGCAGTCGAATCGGTATAATTTATATTATGTATATTACAGATATGTATGTACAGGATGCCTCAGACTAGCCGTATATCGCTAAAATCTGGAAAGTTGAGTTTTTTGAAAATTTGAAAATTTATTCGTTAATAAATCATGCCCCATCGAATGGTAATATTACCGACTTACGGTGCAGACCGGCATTTCAAATTTTCCAAATTTTAGAAGGAATGTAGGAATGGTATGAGACATCCTGTACATATTAGTCTAATTTGTAGGTATGATGAAGATGTTTATAAATAATTAACCTGATAGTAGCAGTTTTACAATATGTTGTGCTATTTTATCAATCGAATTTTACTTCTCTGTACCTCAAAGAAAATGCATTTTTGTACTTGCATATTAATAGTGGAATTTTAAAGAAGTAATTACAACATTAAACAGTTAACGAAAAATTGATTACTTCCACGTATCTGTTCACTACATTGTGAGTCTATAAAAAGAATTTGAAACTTTCGTTTAAACGCTGGATAAAAGTATTCCGTGACGGATGGTTATCATCTCACTCGGGCTTCTTAAACCTGAATCGAAATAATTCTAGGGTAATTTCAATTTAGCCGAGCCGACTCGCGGGACACTAATTACGAAAATCGTTCTGGAAGTTGGACCGGAGAAAGTTCGTCAAAACTCGACGTAATTAGATACCGGAACCGTGCTACTCTCTTTAAGAGAAATTTCGCCCGGCTCGGAAACTGAAACGAACATCTTTGTAATATTGGAAGTAAGGAACGCTCCCTCTTTGCTTGACTGCGAGTACAGAACACGGAATACATACGAATCCAAACCATAGAAATTAATTACCACTGGCTTTAATTAATAAAATGCTTACAAAAGGTATAAAAAGATAATAATGAAATTATACGAGTTCTTTAGTATCATTAATTAAATGTCAAATTGAAATGCAAATTACTTCGGTAATAATAAGAAGTGCATAAAAAAAACTTCAGTATTTCTCGTTTTTCAATACTTCTTTTTCATTATTCTTAAAAGGATTGTGTAATCTTCTCTTAAAATATTTTGCTAAGGATAATTCGCATTACGCATTCACGTGAAAATTTCAAAATGAAGAAAGGGCAGATTGAATAATTAACAATGAATTAACATTTCAGTAATTCGCATGCAATGTTGATGGTCAATGCGATGAAGCAATTGTGTAAACATCGACCATTGATATATTTTTAACTCATTTGACGGCAATTGACATTTACTGTAGGAGCATTAATATGCAATTAGAAGTTGAAATTTCGTTCGGTTGTTAGCGTCTTTCAAACTTAAACTTTGTCGAACTTCCATGGCTTTCAATGTACATTACAATTATATTGTCTAAAGTTTAAAGCGCACTTAAGCACAAATCCTTCGTTCTCATCCTTCCAGATAAGTAAATAAGGATCGCCATACTTAATAATTTAATCTGTACAAAAATACAATGTCACGTTCCATTTTATAATCATCTAACATTTACTTCATGTGCATGAATTGTATTGCATAACAATAACATACCTCGTTATCAAAAACTAAGTTTATGTAATATTTCTGCTACATTCTATTGGAATAATAAGTAAGATTAATTGAAAACAATTATAGTTTCTATGTCTAATTCCTTAAATATATTCGTAGCATTCATCTAATAACGAATTTCAAAAATATGTATACTTCAATTCTCAAGAAATAGAAGTACACTTCTATTTTAAATTACCATCATTATTTAAGAACCGAATGATTTTAATTCGAATAATCAGGGATATTTAAAAAGGCCTGATACTTCTCTATGCATTATGGATAGATCTCCCGTTCGAGCTCCTCTCTTTGTTTCTTGCTTTCTGCCCTATTCGACCGCGCAGCATAGTGCGTCCTCTTTTATTTCTCCGTATCTTTCGCCCGGCCGACCCGCAATCGGAAATCAATAACAACAGCGGCGTAACAAACCTATTGTTTTCCACTACTCTCGCGAAATCATACCTCCTCAAAAACGCCGTGTTCCACGGATTTAACAACGATTTGCTTTAACGAGTTACATATGGCCTGATGCGACGCGACATGCAATGCCCGGCAACGAAAAATCGGTCGCCGTTGATCAACGGAATTGTGCCGTTTTCTTTCTTTTCCCGTGTGAAAGCCGGACATATAGTAGCTTTCAGCGTGGAGAACTTTCCGGTTTCTCTTCAATCAGAGAAACCGGCGAATTAAAAATATCATCGGACAATTGCTTTCTGCCGGCTGTCGCGGTTGAATTAGAGAAAAAGCGACCGGAGACAGGATCAAAAAGAGAGACAAGAGAGGGTGGTTCTCCAGTTGCGAGCCTCCATTGAAGAGACCCCGTGAAAGGGCTGCCAATAAAGTCTTAATTAATTCGTTCGTTCGAGTTTCATCGAACGGATACGCTCGCCTAGTCTTACTCGACGTTGAAAAGATTACGATTCAACCGCCATTGATACTGTACAAAAGAGCTTTATGCGTTCTTTAAATCACTACCGCGCTGCCGGTGATTCGGCCAATGAAGCAAATAAATAAAATTTGTAAAAAGCACACGTCCTAATTTAAACAGAATTAATGAACTGAAAAAATGTTCTGATTTATATCGTGTAACCGAACGTCGTAACATGAATTCGACCCATCTATGATGTTATATACAAAGTATAAAATCTCAGTCTAAATAAATAAAATCCTCGAATATGTGATTTTTTCTTACCCTTGTTCTAGGATTATCGAATACATAAAACGTGAGTTTAGTATTTTTCGTGAAAGTCGAAAATTCCAATTTAAAAGCTTCAAGTCACTCTCATTATCTCAATGAAAAATCAAGGCTAATTTGAGAAGTCCGACGCCAGGAGATGAATCGACGGAACCAGACAAAATCAATTGCCGCCGAAAGCGGAGGGTTAACGAAAAATACAATTCGCTCGTGAAAAGCACGGAACTCGAACCGGGGAGTGGAAAATCGGCAGTCGGGCCAATCAATAGTCTGAGCATAACTATTGCGCGTAAAGCAACAATGTATCGTCGACGCAGTAGAGAGAGAGAAAGGAAGGCGTGGCAGCGTTCATTGGACCCTTAATGCCAATGCCAATGTCAGGGTTTTCCCGGTCAGTAACCCAGAGACTCCCACTTCCGAGCACCAGGCGCCGAGCAAAGAGCAATGCGCCCCCGTTTCCGGAGTTGCGCTAGCATCTCCTCGGAACAACTCTCTGTCGACAAACCACGAGGAACTATGCGTTGATAACGTAGGGAAGTACAGTTCACTTTACCCTCGGAACACAGATAAGGGTTGAAACTACCCTTGGCGATACTGCAGATTGTGATATTGCCGACGCGAGAACTCTCAGTATCCTGAATTTCAAGAGTTGATAAGACACTTCCAGCACGGACTAGATATGCGAGTAAATCTTTCAACAATATCAACCACTGTATTTTTCCATCTTCAGTCGTGTAATGTACCATTACGATTTTAATATTATTCACAATTTTGTCAGTAGATTATAAGAAGTAATCCTAAAGTTCATTGCAGTAGGAAATGCAGTAATTCATTGTAAATATGGCAAAATTCTGATTAATAAATGAATGGGAAAAGGTCTTGGTATTATTTCATGATCCTTAACCAAATGACCAATTCTGGGTGTACTTGAAATCGAGGATCATCTCTCCACTTATTACATCACTCGAATAATTCTGCGGAATTATCGATGGAATCTGATAAATAAGGTTTATACATATAACATCGACGATGGTTATTCTCAGGTTAAATACATTACAAATATTTGGCTAGTTCCATATTAAAAAACTACCAATGAATAATGCATTCCCCCAGGTCTAAGCTTGTAAATATTTATGACGTAGTTTATGAAATACCGAACGGGAATTATCATAAGAGAATTCAAAAGCTATGCAAAATTTAAACGCAGTATGTACACGTGTACGAAGGAAATTTTCCTAAAGTGTATAACTTTGCCGCATCCTAGGATGTTGGTAATCTACTTACCATTTGTTTATCGAGAGCCTCCATAATTTCGCCGACATCGCCGACAACCACAGCTTGTTTTCGTAACATTTCTTCTTCGACTGTCAGCCAATCGCGTATCTAAAATAAGAACGATGCACAACATTTAATACGTTTCTATTTAATTTATAACGTGACACAATAAAAAGGCTGTAGTAAATCGTTCGATATTTTCAGATTTAATTTTAGACATAATAATATATATATATAATAGACATAATAGCCTCAATAAAATAATTATATTGCTTATCACTATTGTGACAAATATTAGTACTCAGTGGTAGTAAAAAAAAATATGTTATATATTCTTATTGCATTACTATCATTTTTTGCTGTCCTTAGTGCATATTACTATGACTTTTTTACGATATCAAAGAAAGGATGTATAACAATATTTTAGCTTGAAATGTAGGAATTCCCAGTTGGGTTAGGAGTGCTCGTTCGATGGCGATGGAATGGAAACGGAAAGAAGTCATCGATCAGACGGAGAGGGACGCAAATAGGAACGAATCGAGTATTTACAGCCGGAAATTACAACTGGGAGTGTCTGTCCGTAAGTGGCCAACTTCGTATCCTAATATCGGACAGCTCGGCCAGGGGAGAAACTCATATTCGCAATCATGATGCCATCCACCGAAAACATATTTCAGATGTGATGCGCCTATTGTTTTTCCAAGGTATTGTTCGCTCAATTATCGAGGATTGTCGACGGTTAACGAGATCGCCGCACAAATTTTACCGTATATTCCAGTGGAACAAGACAATAGCGTGCCTTCATAAAACCCAACTGAGACAGCAGGAGATAATTAAATATCAAGAGTGCACCTGCTTAATTACTGTTTCATTTAGGAGAAACAATCTGAAGCCTATAAAGGCGATTCGGTAATACAACTTCCTTGACACATACAGGGTGATACTATAAGAACCATTCTCTGAAATGCTTACATTTATATTATCGTGAAGACTTCATTTACTCAAATAATTTAGTAAGCTTCTTCAAACATTTGGACCGTTTATTTTGAAAGTGGTGTAAGTCCAATTTTTACGAAAAATGAGATATTATGTAATTTATGCTCGATTTAGTGTAAACTTTTTATATATAACTGGTTAGTATTTAATTTCTTAAAAAATTCCCATGCTTTGTACAATTTAAAATTGGTCGGTAAAAGAAATTGCGTAATCATTGATTATGAAAGTGGCGTAAGTCCAATTTCCAGAGATATGACGAAAAAAGAATTTTCTGTACACATCACAGAATTATTATGATGTGATAACACAACGTAGAAAACATAATAAATTCATTTTACATGAAATGAAACGAGAGAATTTCGTTTTAACAGAAAATCTTCAAAACGCAATAAAAAAAACAGATAAGAAGGAACACTAATGGAGAAAAGGTAAATTGGTTGCAGATATGATGGATGAGGTTTCTCAAAAGTGCACCATATACTATTTAATATGAAATATTAATGGAGGACAAAGAATTTAAAACTAAATTTATTAGCTATACGTCCTGGAAGACCGCCAAAATTTGAAAAAATCGCCCTGGCACCTTTGTACCAAGATATGCCTATTACTTATGAAAAATATAAAGATATCGAGCAGATATTACCTTATATACCTCCAGTGCATCATGAATATTTCAAAACACTGCCACATGTAGAGCATAAGTAAATACTACCAATATCTTGTAATTTTAACAATATAATTAACGTCTAAAATTACAAATACTACTTCTATTTTATATCTTGTTATTATTTGTAAACAAAATTGGATTAATATGAAGTGTATTTTAAGTGATATTTGATTTTTCAAAATTGAAATTAAACGACTTTTACAATTGGCTAATTTTGAAAGTGGTGTAAGTCCATTTGCAGCCCGTAAATATAAATTAGTCCAGTCAAATTCGCGTAAAACAAATTTATATAACCAAATTACGTATTAATAAATCAGTATAATCATTGCCAGACTTCATATAATTTTCCTAAATTTTTTAATTAACAGATATGCTAACCTTTAATTTTCTCGAAACAAGAGAAAATGGACTTACACCACTTTCAAAATAAACGGTCCAATTCTACCTGACTATAGCAATCGCCAGTTTTTGGGGCATACGTCGAAAGGTCAATGTTAGTCGGTTTGACGTCAGCTGGGCTTAATCGTGTCGCGAGTCGTAATTAACGCGGCGAGAATAATGGGAGGGTTTGGGGCCGACGCGGATTCGTTGGGGGGAAAAAAAATGAAATGGCACGATGACGCTCGCCGCTCGGTGTCCACGTATAGTGTGCATTACTGTGTA
Source organism: Ceratina japonica (assembly GCA_019453355.1). Classification (NCBI taxonomy): domain Eukaryota; kingdom Metazoa; phylum Arthropoda; class Insecta; order Hymenoptera; family Apidae; genus Ceratina; species Ceratina japonica. The sequence continues at coordinate 13,611 of SMSR01013896.1, forward strand.
TGCACTGTATATCCAAGTGCAACGTTCACCGAGCGCGTCAAGGTTCCGCGGGAGAAGGCGCGAGCGCGTTAAAACTGAAACCGATCGGTATCGGGACGAAAAAGAATCCCGGTGCTTATGCATACATGCATGCATACGGCAACCGGGAGCTTCGTCCCACGGTACCCCGCAAGGACTCGTACTCGTCGCCGCGGCATTTAAATGTTATCTTTCCTTCTAATGACGCCGAGTTATGATTTCGTGATTATTTTCAGAACAATGGCTGGTACATAAATCTGCCGAGAAACACGTCTACTAAACTCGCCTGCGGTTTGCATATCACGCCTTCTGTTAATCACGATCTTCATTCAAACTGGATTTAGGCTGTTTTTTATAACCATTCAAACAATATTGATATGCAAATTTTTATATAAAATATGTTATATATCGTGGTATATAGGATAATAGATGATAGTGTTAATTATATGTAAAACAGTGCACTAGGAGTTGATAAAACGGTATTCATTTTTCGTTGAAATTGCATTCAGGCTAGTTTTTATAACCATTTAAACAATCTTGACAAGCACATTTTTATATAAAATATATATTATATCATGGTATATAGGATAAATAGATGATATAGTATTATTATAATTACATGTAAAACAGTGCCCTAAAAGTTGATAAAACGATGTTCATTTTTCGTTGAAACTGGATTTAGGCTATTTTTTATAATCATTCAAACAACCTTGATATCCATATTTTTATATAAAATATGTAATGTATCATGGTATATAAGATAATAGATAATAGTGTTAATTATATGTAAAACAGTGCACTAGAAGTTGATAAAACGGTATTCATTTTTCGTTGAAATTGCATTCAGGCTATTTTTTATAACCATTTAAACAATCTTGACAAGCACATTTTCATATAAAATATATATATTATATCATGGTATATAGGATAATAGATGATAGTGTTAATTATATATAAAACAGTCCATTAAAAGTTGATAAAACGGTGTTCATTTTTCATTGAAATTGCATTCAGGCTATTTTTTATAACCATTTAAACAATCTTGACAAGCACCTTTTTATATAAAATATATATTATATCATAGTATATAGGATAAATAGATGATATAGTATTATTATAATTATATGTAAAACAGTGCCCTAAAAGTTGATAAAACGGTGTTTATTTTTCGTTGAAACTGGATTTAGGCTATTTTTTGTAATCATTCAAACAATCTTGATATGCATATTTTCATATAAAATACATAATATATCATGGTATATAAGATAATAGATGATAGTGTTAATTATATATAAAACAGTCCATTAAAAGTTGATAAAACGGTATTCATTTTTCGTTGAAATTGCATTCAGGCTATTTTTTATAACTACTCAGTCTCGACATGCACATTTTTATTTAAAATGATGATAAGTAATAGTAAATAATAGCAAGCAAAACGGTGCACTATTTCTTACAACCACTAGAAACAAACCAGCGCGTGTTATTGAG
>SMSR01013897.1:0-10143 GCA_019453355.1 Ceratina japonica
CGTGGAAGAAATTTGATATAATTACAACGTTGTGTAGGTTCACTCTGTCAAAAAAATGTACAAAAATTGACAAAATCGCACTACCTTCAACATTGGTCATAAGATCATAGGGAAAATTGATTCTAAGTAAACGAGTTGACAAAATTTGATATAATTACGATCCTAATTCCTCGTCCACCATTATGTAAGTTCACTCTATTAAAAAATGTATTAATAATCGACTTCTGTTAACAAAATTACACAACTAACAACATTCATCATGAGATCATAGAGAAAATTGATTCTAAGTGAACGAGTTGAAAAAATGTACTATCATTACAATCCTAATTCCTCGTCCACCATTATGTAAGTTTACTCTATTAAAAAATGTATTAATAATCGACTTCTGTTGACAAAATCGCACAACCAACAACATTCATCATGAGATCATAGAGAAAATTGATTCTAAGTGAACGACGTTGAAAAAATTTGCTACAATTACAATCCTAATTCCTCGTCCACCATTATGTAAGTTCACTCTATTAAAAAATGTACTAATAATCGAATCCTTTTTACAAAATCGCACAACCAACAACATTCGTCATGAGATCATAGGATTCGACACAGTCTACTCTTTCTTATACTATCATTGCGTCACACGATTGAACAGATGAATGACCGTGCGAATTTCATAGTCTCGATTTTTTCTCGATCGTCTATTGACATTTACGCGCGACGCCCCGGTTTTCTCGGCAACAATGAGTGGAGACGCGCGCGCGACTGCGTACATACGACGAGGAGCGATTGCACAATCGGCGATAATCTGCGCGGCAAGACCGCGCGCCGTAGCAGGGAATCGGTGCAAAGAGAGTTGCATCAGGATGCACCGAGATCGTGCAAACTTGCGTAATCGGGGAGCGGCGGCGAGGGGGAGACCTCACCTGGGCTGCGTCGCGCGGAAATCGTCGCGACGCGCCGGAAATCGCCGCGAGAACAGATTTGCGAGTCTAATCGCGACGTATCTCGCTCTTTTTTCTTTACTACTGCTGCTGCTGTTGTTGTTGTTGTCGCCGTCGCCGGCCGTCCGTCGTCGAAAATTTATGTAAACGCATCGATCGAACGATCTCGAAACTGTTTTGCATGTTTCTCCGCGCGCGACATTACATCACAGGGATCGATTTATCCGCGGAAAACATCCATTAGATCATTCGCTGCTCGTCTCCCGTTCGGATTACGTTTGATATGCAAATATTTTCGCCGGACTCGGTCGTAAACCACTCGTCGGCACGTGGCTATTTAAAGTGTAACTGCGAATCCAGTCGGGGGAGAGATCAACGCGACGAAGAAAATAAATCGTTTATCGTCAGAAGTTCGGGGTCATTGTAATTGCCGTTTCCCGGCTCTCTTCCGGGGAAATCGTTCTCGTACGATGATGCACGCGTCGATCCGAAGTGCACGTCGACGTTTGCTACGACGACGTTTTGCGACGACGACGCGGCTACGTTTAAAGGACGGCCGCGGCCGCTAGGAACGGAATGCGATGACGCAACGTCGCGTAACGAGCGTAGCTTTACCAGTGAACGTCGCCGTACAGCGACGGACCCACCGATTCGACGACGATCGCGGATCGATTGCGCCGACCGCACCGCGTCGTTGACTCGTCGCTTCGGATTAGGTATACATGAATGTATGTATGTACACAAGGCGGACGTGCTCGTCGCAATTTCTTCACGGAGCCGCAGACGTTTCATGCAATAACACGTCAGCCGTGTCTAGATTTGATGCACGGTCCCTGGCCATCTAATTATGTAAATCATGCGAAAGTATCGTTACCCCGCCGACAGCGTTCTGTCGTAAATAAAAAGATTACCCTCGTGCATTCAAATTGCTGCGAACCGTCTAAATATATACATAGCCGCGCAAATATTTGAGGTAAATTATTTATTGTCGCCACGGCATAACGCGTTCTCGTTGATTACGCTTCCTCGCAAATTACTCTACGGATCGCGTGACTTCGTTAACGAATTCGAACTTCGAAATGATATCGTCGTTCTCGAATCCGTCGGTCTCCGGGATTCCGTTGACGCGACGAACCGGCTCAGAATTTGGCCGAATCACGGACGTCACCGATCGGCCCCAATCGCCGGCAATCCGATAGGTCGCGTTCGCATTCCGGGAAGCACGAGGAGGCCACGGATTCACTTGCCCAGCAAACCTCCCATTCGATAAACCTAAACGCCGCCGCCGCCGCCGCCGCGCCGATAGAGCTTGCGTCGATAGGAGAAACAGCTTTCCTGTGTCTATTTTTAGCTCGCGACGCCACATCGGCTATCGTATATACACACGGTAGTACGAACGACGCAGTGGCCTCAGGCCTATACCGATTAGCTCCTCCTGCCTCGATATGAAAACTGTGCTAACCCTTCGGTGTCGTTGGCTCGTAACTATACAACTGCCATTTGCAGATGTTCACACAAAACTGCTGTTGCTCGCTACGAATTCTTCTACTGCGATCCACGAGCAAAATTATGTTTTCTGAATGACGCTTTGATAAATGCCCGATTAAAATGGAATGGTATCAAATATTTAGGAAAGACGAATTCGTCGGCACGCGGGATATTTCAAGGCAAAAATCGACAGAACTGTTGCCCGTTACGAATTCTACTGCGACCCACGAGCAAAATTATGTCTTTATTTATTTATTTCACGAGTCAATTGGCCCTTTACAAGTGCAGTGACAATAAAAGAGCAGTTAAAAAAAAGAAAAAAGAAAGAAAAAAAGTTAAAGATTTACATAATTAGAAATAAGAAAACGGCTATAAGAATAACAGAAGAAGAACAGATCATGCAATAAGGAGTTTATAAATTATAAATTATGCATTAAGAAATATGTACGAACCTTTCTCCTTATGACATAGCTGGAATCATGAATTATTTTCTGAATTACGGTTTGATAAATGCCCGATTAAAATGGAACGGTATCAAATATTTAGGAAAGACGAATTCGTCGGCACGCGGGATATTTCAAGGCGAAAATCGACAAAAGTGAGGCGGTGCGATACGCACGTTTTCAATCCGCGTAACCGCGTTTCGTGGCGTCCCACGGCCCTTATCCTGCGACGGCGGTCCCGATTAGTCGTGAGCGTACGTGCAGGTACGCGACCTCCCGAGGCAGGCAGGCAGACGCGCAGCGCGCGTACGTGCGCACCGCTCCGAATCGGCCCAGGGTAAAAACATGCAAGTAGGCCACAGATAGTCGGCACCGAACCAGGCCCCGTCTAGATACATACTGCGACGCAATAATTCACCGTAAACTTTCGACACGCGGCCACAATTCGCTGTTTCCTATTGCTTTTTCCTCTGTCTCTCGTCCCCCTTCGTCCCTCCGTCTCCTAGTTTCTCTCTCTCTCTCTCTCTTCCTTTCACCGTCGCGGATCGTCTCCGCGAACGGACCTGAGAACCACCGACCGACTGGCTGGCTGTGTTAGTCGCGACTGTTTTTAGCGTTGCGACTTCAAGTACGAACGACGTCCTCGGTCGACGATGACGATGCGACGCGACGGTTCTTTGCGGGTGTCGTAAGAGTATAGTAGAAAGTCGGGAGAGTGGAACACACTCTTTTGTAGGCCTCCGATGTTGGTAAACATACGGGACGCATTGTAATTCGCGGCGAGTAACTGGCAGCTGTTTCGTCGCGATCTCCGTTCCGAAACGAGAAAGCGCGATATCGGGCCGCGAATTCCGCGGATATTTGTTTAGCTCGGCGGCCGCGAATCCGTTCCAATATTCCCGGGGGTTACGCGAGCGGGCGCGTTCCATTGTGAACGCGCGCACGCTCCGCTGGGCAAGAGAAAGTCGACGCGACGGCGAATATTTGGCCCGCGTTTCTTTCCCTCCTCAACCTCTTTCCCGCCTGGGACGGAAATTAAACGGGATCGACGAGCACCCGGGCCTCCTTCCCTTGTCCTCGGAATTATGTCACCGTTTCTTCCCAATCACAAAAATCGTGGAAACGTGAGAATTTATATTTTAAGTTCATTTATTTTAGTTGAAATTGAATGATTCTGGAAGAGGCGCCTATATCCTTGTGTATCCCTTAAAATTACTGATTTAGTTGTGGATTTTCGTGCTTTTCTATTGAAATACATCTATTTCTAATGTTTTTTCGTGAAAATTTTGAACGCTTCCTCAATTTATTCGATACAGGTGGATTTATATCCGGTCAAGTCGAATGATTATGGTAGAGGCGCCTATATCCCTGTATATCCCTTAAAATTCCTGATTTGGCAGTGGATTTTCGTGCTTCTCTATTGAAATACATCTATTTCTAATGTTTTTTACTGGATATTTTGAACGCTTCCTGAATAAATGCTCAAATCTCGTAAAGCAAGACGTAACCAATTATTCTGTGACTATTCCTGTCACTAAAATTCGTTCTTACTCGTCGGTCTTGGTGGACATACCGTGGATTCGATACAAGTTTGAATGGCGACATTCCTCCGATCAACATTCCTCGCGCACATTTTCGATGCACTCAGTTCCAAGAAACGCCGCTTTTTCTCACCTTGAATGTTAATCCGGCACGGTGGAACGCGTTCGAATTCCGAACCGCGTCGCGTTGCGAGGGATTGGAACTTGTTGCGCGCGAGCAAACAATCATTCGATCACGTCGAAATTTTACATGGCTCGTGCTTTCGTCGTAACGCAATCCGCGCCGCTTGTCCCGTATCGTATTTTTGATTGATCCTCGCCGGAGCCATCGGCTAATAAAAAAGAAAGCGAAACCCGCTGCCAACGGTCGTTAATTTATTTCTTCGACCACGTAAGAACGTTTGACGTCCGATTTTTCATCCTAACCGAATCGAACGATTACTTTACGTCCACGCGACGGTACATAGGTCGGACAACCTGTTCCCAATCCCGGTGTCTCGTTTGGCACACCGTTGACGTTCGACATCTTCATAGATTTTTATTTCTCGGCCCTCGTCGTTCGATTTCACGAACCATACAGGGTCTCTAGAAATTGGAAAATTGCCATCGGAGTTCGATATGTCATCGATCAGTTTTCCGAGAACACGGTGCATCGTTATCCGTTCCGAAGTATTTGTGGAATTCATGGAAAACGTGGTTAGTTTACTTGAATCCGTGTCAGGGCTGTTAGTAGGAAAATTCGTTGAAAAATCCTTCCAAGAATAGAGCGATGCGTGTGCACTTTACGAATTCCAGGAAACCACCTTAAAACTCGGACTAAAAGTGTACCAGGAATTTGTACGTCGCCTCGCGACTCGTTATAACACAATTTTTATCACTCCGTATCGGATTTCTCCCGTCGGTTTATAAAAACTATATTAATACTCTTGGCGTTACGTAAAACCGTTTTCCGACTAAAGTCGTAAGAGCGCAGAAGATTCTCTTGTAACGTGATGTATCGATCACGAGCGAACGTATGTAGGCCCTTCCTGCGCAGCAACGTAATACGACGCAATTTGATTGCCTCGCTAATGGGACAAACGGGAAGCCGCAGAAGGGAATTAACACGTGTAAACAACGCTGGGTAGCGTTCGAAACGACTACGACGACGACGACGACTACGACAACGTCGCGACGAAACGAATTTGCCATTGCCATTAATTATCAGCCGTGTTGCAACGATTTCCTGCGCAGTGCTTGCAATAGATACACGTGTATCATCATCGGATTCATTTCATATCGTAATCCCGTGAAATACCTTGCCGTTCCGAGAACTGAATCGTCCAGGGAAGGACAGAATCCATTTAGAAGTATATCCTACCCTGAAAATAAAGAGAGGACTGCCAAGGGTCCTCCTTAAATGTGCCCTTAATTATGAAAGTGGTCTAAGTCAGAATTAAAAAAAAAAGAATTTATTAGTTATTTCATTCATATTCATAATGTGGTGTGAAATACCTGATAAACTTATATTTTTTTTAATTCTGACTTAGACCACTTTCATAATTGTGGGCACAAATACTGTTCGAAGGAGAATTACGTCAGACGAATTAGACGCAAGAGTACGAAGAGTACTGACTGACTCAGAGACCTATAAGCGAATTCATCTATTAATACGATCATCCACCTTTTTATGAGTTCACGATGATGCAACGCATCTTAGGGGTTATCATTTCGTAACGAGGTTAATAATTCTCTAACGATGGAACGGTAACGGCAATAAGAAACAATAGTTCTTAACAGAAATAAACCGTATTAGAATGAGAAGCCGGATGTCGCGCATTAGCACAAATTTTCAATGGAAGAAGGAGTTGACCAGTCGAAATTTCTCACGCCTTCGCGCACCGTCGCCGGGATCATTATTCACGCGAGTGAAATAAATATTAATGCGACATGGGTAAAAAAGTGACACGCGCCGTTCGAGCAAAGCGTTTAGGTTTTGGAGCCGTCGGCGGAGGGTACGGCGAGGCGCGGGGGCTCTAAGCGCCCGGGTTTATGTAATACCTGGTAGATGCACGTATGCGAGTACATAGGTACCTGTGCACGTGCACCGGTGTGTGCGAGACCCCGGTCGCACGCGCACCGACACGTTCCGCTTCGCTCGGCACGGCGGCGGCGGCGTTCGCTCGCCTATGTTAGCCTACGTACGTACGTACGTACGTACTTACTTACTTACTTACTGTACTTACTCGCATGCAGCGTCGTCGCGGTCTCGCGCACGCTGCAACTGCGCCGCGACCTACTTGTCTAGGCCACTGTGTCTACGATGCTCCGCCACAGATACGCGGCCGCACGTTTTTCGTCCGCGAAATTCCCGATCGCCGATCGTCGATCCCCGACGAGGCGGATGCGTCTCGCGTGCATCTCGAACGAGCTTCGTATTTCAGATCGTTTCCAAGAAGTCCGTCTTGCGTCACGATGCAGCTCTAAATCGCGTGCGATCGTACATTTCATTTTGCTAATCCGCATGAAAATACTTGACGACTTTGTAAGAGATACAGGGTCGAGTTTAATGGGGAAAGAATTCGATCGCACGAGAATCTATTGACCTATACTACTTAAAAAAAGTGCGGTTACCTCGTTGCGATGCCGTCGCGGCTCGAGGCCTGGTGGGATACATTTTCAGCGGAGGCATCCGGAAACGAGCAAATTCCTGAGAAGACCGGAAGACCGAGTACGTTTCGATCGCGCGGTGTTTTTCCTCCGGCGACGCGACGCGCTGCGCAGAAAGCAGCAGCTAGGGTCTAAACAATAATTAACTACAGTTACGAGCGCGTCGGATTCCGTAGAATCTGGAACGCAACAGTAAAAAGCGAGGCGATCGGTGTTCGTCTCCCCTCGCCTCCCTCTCGCGATCCCCTTTTCCTCTCTTCTCGCCGCGTCTATACCGCGTTCACCCTTTCTCCCTCTGACATCCGTCGATTTTACGACTTAGAAAACGATAAGCGAATAAAAAATAGCGTGGCAAAACGTGAGTAAGGAAAAATCGCGGAAAAATGAATAACAAATGTTTGTCATATTGTACGCGGTCGGAGAAAGGAGAAATTTGAGAAGTGAACGAGGGGAGGAAACGAGCTTGAGAGAGTCGAGTAGTCGGTAGAACGAGAGAAGAGACGAAAGGGGAAAGAGAGAAGGAGAGGGGAAGAAGTCCGCTGCGACAGGTCGGTGGCAATTTCTCCAGGAGCCGATCGGAGACGAGGCGCACTTTCTTCGACTCCTGCTGCAATTTTGCGCAATGCAGACTGCTAGCCTGCTCTCCACGACGCAGTAACCGCGCATCACTTAAAACGTACGATTTCCAAGACCTCTCTCTCTCCAATAAACTGTAATAAATAATTCTCTCCGGTGTTCATTGTTCATAATCATTTCAAAATTCCGTCGTGCACTTCCGTCATCCGAACCATTGACCTATATCACTGAAATTACATAGAAATTAAAGAAGAATTTCTCAAATTTTATCGCAGTCGGTCTTGACGTCAAAGGATTAAAATATGGAGCAGGTCTTTCGGGTAAAACCCACAGAAATTTGATTACTTTACGTATTTATACCGCTGAAAGCTATAGATCGCGGAGTATAGACGTACGAGACCAGGTCGATTCAGGTGAATCCAGGCGGCACGGCACGGCGGCGGTGTGTTCGACGGGGGAAGAGAGAGAGAGAGAGACAGAGAGAGAAAGAGAGAGAAGGGGCCCTCTCTGCTCGCAAAGGTGGGGGAGGATTTGTTTGTAAACAGTCCGTGGATCGGGCGGTGTTGGAGGTGGAGGGAACGCGATGGAGGGCAGATCGCGGAGGAGGCGAGAGGGGATGGAAGGACGCCGGGACGGGACCAGGCGAGGAGGAGAGACTTTCTCCCTCCGGAGGGTTACGTAACCTGAGTGGTCTGCGCGCCTGTCGGCCGTCTGAGCGTTGCGGGAACGACCTACTTGACCCACTGTCCCTAAGCGCGGCCTCCGCGGATCGAGCCGAGGGGATCGGAGATCGGGGATCACGGGGGGCCTCGCGGCTCTCCTCTCCTCTCCGCCGCGCTCTCGACCCACTGCTCGACACCCGACGGCCGGAACACGAGGGTCGCAACCGTCGATCGCGAACCGACCCTGTCTCTCTCTCTCTCTCTTCGTTTCTCTCGTCTCGCGACCCAGTCTCCGGTCCCGCAGACGACCGTTCCTGGTCTCGGGGAAACGCGTCGGAGGCGACGGAACGTCTCGCGGTCCTCGACGCGACGGACGCGTCTCCTCCTCGTCGCATAGTTAGTTACCTCTGCGGCGATTACGTAAGGCGCGGCACGGAACGTTTCCACGGGTCGGAACCGACCCTGTCCAAACGATTTCTCGGTTTTACGAAAAACCAGGTCCGTCGTTAGAGATAGCATCTGGAACGCCGGCGAGGAACGTGAACCGGTTACAAAAAGAGAAACTTTTCTGGACAAACGAGCGCACTTTCTTCTATCGCAATCGGCCGTTCTCCTTCGTATGTCAGAATCTAGGATGGAGTTGAATCACCAGCGGAAGCCTTTCGACGCTGACCGCGCGTCCATCGCCGCTGGTAAACAATGACACGGTTCGATTTACGTAATTCCCAGCGTATATACCGAGATCTACGTCTCCGACGACGACGTCGGCCTGCAAAATAAAATACAGTGTCCGCGTCGAAGCGGTGAAAAAGGACAACGTATCCTCGTCCTCCGGAGCCCGGTCGCTCGCGTGCCTCGCTACGAGCCGACCAATCGTTTCCGGACGCAAATTACCGATCGCGACATGCGAGCGAATTAAGCCGAGATTGATTCCGCTCTCCCGGCCGAGCAATTAATTTCCAGCCGAGTGACGCGCAAAACGCTTCCGTTTCTGCAATTGGGACGTCGTCGCGCGGATCCACGATTGACGAGGAAGATTTTCGAGCGGTCGTCGCCGTCGGTCTTGAACCGGGTCGACCGGCGACCGCTTCTTCTGCGTCGCGACCCACTCGAGAACGACCGGAACGAGCCGTGTCCGGTCCCGATGTCGGTAATCCGTAAATAGACGGAGGTCGTTGCCAAACCCGCTGCCGGTGAATTATAGTCAGCGGCGGCAAACTGAAATAGTCGAATAATTATCGCCCTCGACGAATCGCGTCTTTTTCTCGTCGGACGATTCGCGTCGCGTCGCGTCCGTGAGAAAGCAGGGACGATCTCAGCCGGCGGCGAATTTTATTGTGGCACGCGATAGGAAGCCGCCGTTCCTCCGCGGAGTCGATATTGCATAAATTGGAACAGTGGTGAAAGTTAATGAGGCGAATAGAATGCGGGAGAAGTCTCTCGACCGCTCACCTGCTCTTTTTCTCGTCTCTCTCGCGCGTCTCTTACCTTCTGCGATATCAGCTCCGAACTTGAGAATCAGAGATGTTTGTTTCGAATTTCGTCGGTAAAAGTACGTCTCGTAAAAATAAGAGGTTTAAGAACAGATCGCATTTTCGACGAAAGGAGCTGGTGCACAGATTCGGCTGATAGAGAAATGTAGTCGGTGACGCAGCGCGTATTCGCCTTTCTACCCTACACGGGCCGCGGACGACCCATTTCGCGAGCGGCGAATCCGCAAAAATAGACGGGACGCATTGCCAAATTCGTACCGATATATTCCGAACAAAGTTTTCGAATACAGAGACGCGTCGAAGAGAGAGAGAGAGGGAACGGTGGGAGGGGATGATTCGTTTTGGAAAATCGT
>SMSR01013898.1:0-10935 GCA_019453355.1 Ceratina japonica
TAAGAGCATTATTATAAGCACAAAACGTCCGATGCACATTTACTATCAAACTTTTGAAGAAGATATGGCCCGCGACAATTGCCAGTAAGTAGTTTCACGTCTAATTCAACGAGCAGTCTGGTTTATTATCGAATGGTTTTCAGTACGACGTTCAACTTCAAAGAGCACGGGCTGTACAGGTGGAATTTGACGAGCGGAGGCACATGTAACCCCATAGAAACGTTACGTCAACCAGTGCAGAGCTACCTTCGTAAGTTACAGCGTACAAAGGCTGGAGAAGTGAAACTGTAACGAATATCTTCTACCGTTTCAGCGATCTTTGCTGCATTTATGATACTAGTTCTGTCGGCAATTCTGTACACGACGACCAGCGTTATTATACGTGTAATAAGAGGGAAACTGTCGCCGGACAATGTACAAGACGTAAGTACGATTCGCGGTACGTTTGAAAAACGATCTCATTCGATCCTGTCCCTCAGGATTTGGACAGACTTCAAGAGAACGAGAGTGTGACGCATCCAGTGATTCTAACTTCCAAGTCCAGCACGAGGATCAAATCAGTGGACACGTTCAGAGGGTACATTCAACCGCACGTTCTCCGGTTTCAAGTACTTCATTAATTCTTTCCTTGTAGAATCGCTTTGTTGTTAATGGTGTTCGTTAACAACGGAGGTGGCCAGTACGTGTTCTTCAATCACAGCGCGTGGTTCGGCCTCACCGTAGCCGATCTGGTACTCCCTTGGTGAGCGTTCGTCCATATAATTTCTTCTAAGGTTAGGTTAGGTTCCTCTAAGGTTCTAATAATATAATGAGATGTTTACAGGTTTGCTTGGATCATGGGACTGTCCATAACGATCTCAAAGAGGGCCGAGCTTCGCGTGATGACTTCTCGCGTAAAGATAACTCTCCGCTGCCTCCGGAGGTCGGCGACACTCATTCTCCTGGGATTAATGTTGAACTCGATGCACAGTAAAACTTTGAACGATCTTCGATTCCCGGGGGTCCTCCAGTTACTGGCCGTCACGTACTTCGTCTGCACCACGTTGGAGACGATTTTCATGAAACCTCACTCGCAGGTTTGTCGATTATTATCAGACCGCTGGTGATGGGCTGTATCTCGTTCGTTGCTCTGATGAAAGTGACTCAATCAGGATACGTTGCTCCAGTTCGGGCGGTTCGCCATGTTCCGGGACGTCGTCGACAGCTGGCCTCAGTGGTTGATCATGGCGTGCATCGTCGCGACCCACACTCTCGTCACTTTCCTCCTCCCCGTGCCAAATTGCCCCTCGGCTTTCTTCAGTCCCGCCGGGAAGTACGAATACTACGGGAAGTATGAGAACTGCACGGCCGGCGCGGCTGGCTACATAGACAGGACGCTGTTCGGGAATCACACGTACAATGCCACGAACGATCCCGTTTACGGTCCCATCGCTCGTCACGATCCCGAAGGTACGTCACTCAATCGAATCCCATGCGTGTAGTAATCGAGCCAGGAATTCAATTGCAGGACTGATGAACACGATATCTGCGATATTCATCGTCTATCTCGGTGTCCACGCCGGCAAGATCCTGATACAATACTATCAGTGCAATTCGCGAGTGATCAGATGGTTAATCTGGGCAGTACTTACGGTAAGACGTTGCCAACCTTCTCAACAGATTCTCGTTGTCTCCTCTTCTTATAAATCTGTACGTTTCAGGGTATCGTTGCTGGAATCCTGTGCAGGTTCAGCGCCTCAGAAGGGGTGATACCGATTAGCAAGAAGATGATGAGCCTGTCGTACGTTTTGACTTGTTCCAGTTTCGCTTTCCTCATGTACACGTTCCTCTACGTTCTCATCGATTATAAACAAGTTTGGAGCGGAGCTCCGTTCATCTACGCTGGTACGTGCTTCTAACAAGGGAGTGTTCAAGTCGAGGGTAAACGGATTTTCTTGAAACTTACAGGATTTGAAGACCTCGTATCCAAGTTACATTTGGCGAAGTATTAGCGCACACTTCTCTAGATTTTCCGAGAAATTTCCAATTGAATATTACTAGAATCCGATATCTTCGAGTTAAGATTGTAACAACGAGCCGGATATCGGACTGTAGTAATATTCAATTGGAAATTTCTCGAAAAATGTTGAGAGGTGTGCGCTAACACTTAGCCAGATTAAACTTGGATATCAGATCTTCGAGTCCTGTAAGTTTCAAGAAAATCCGTTTACCCTCGACCTGAACTTCTCCTTGTAAGGGAAAGGATCTACGAACCCTTGTAAGGGAAAGGATCTACGAACGGGCGTGTGAATTGGAATACTTTTTGCAGGGATGAACCCGATCTTCATCTACGTCGGCCACGAGCTGACACGAGGTTTATTCCCGTGGTCCTGGCGGGTCGCACATCCCACCCACACGTCCGAACTCGCTATCAATCTATGGACGACGACATTATGGGGAGTCATCGGTTATCTCCTTTACCGGAAGGACATCATCATAACCGTTTAAAAAAATACCCGACTGCAATTATTGCTTTCTTTTGATTTAACACTTTACAAGGAACGAAATCATTTTATTTAAAGACAGTGATTATATTAACTGATACTAAGCGAGAATACTAGCTTTAATTTGGTTTAAGCGTTATACCGTAGTTTTTCTAATAAATAAACGTATTTTCTTCTGTAATCCGTGCTTCTATTTTCGGTCCTTCGGTTCCCTGTACGGTAGCTTCAGAATTCGGAATATGTCCTCCTCACATGTAATCTCTTCTGCTTCTCCAGGAGTTCCTGCGCGACAAACACCGTGAATAAGTACTGTAATTAAGGACGTTCTGGAGGTACAATCAAAAGGTTAAACGAATGCTATCAGAATAAACAATAACCGTGAAAGCCTTAAATCCCAAATTTCTGAACGTTTTTATATACCTCCAGAACATCCTTAAATTCGAGTCTCGTTTAAACGTACCTTCAGGCGTGAGACGTTTCAACGCGTATTCATTTAACGTATACTTCATTCCCAAAGCGTGAGCTCTCATCTCCTTGTTAAAGAGATCGCTGCCAGTGAAATAAAGCACGGCGCAGTAATACTGATCATGGAACACTAATCTAATATCCAGTCTTCTAAACGGTTTATCCTCGCCCCCTGGGAGCTGACAGACACCCTAAAACCGTAAAATATTCAAACAATAAATACTCCCCGAAACACCGAACACAATCGAAGAATCGTACCATGAATTTCGTCCGACCCATAGAAATCGTGTCGACGATAAGCTTCTTCTTCTCCAGACAATCGACTATATTCTTCAAAGACGCGACGCTGCCCTTCGACCCGTTCGACGTGTACATCGGATGCGTCAACAGAGCGTCGATATCGCCGCTCTCCTCTTTCTCACGTCTATAACTCCCACATATCGTCACTATGTACCCTTCGTCCAATTCCCGAATGGCGTTCTTCATAACTTCCTCGATCTCCTGGATCTCTCTTCTAGGGATCCTCTTCTCGAAATCGTCGAAGTACCTGGTGGAAACCGATCGTTAGAACGGGGGACGTTCAACGTTTCCGATCGTCGTACTTGAGACCAATCTTCTGGTGGTGATTGAGCTTCGCCCGAGGTTCCTTCAGCTGTTCCAAAGTCTTGATGCCCGCGTCCACCAGCTCCTTCGCCTTCGCCGGGCCGATGCCAGACACTCGAGTCAACAGATTAATCGCAACGTTGGTGTCGTCTTTATTGATCTGTAAACATTACGTATTTACAAGTGTTCTACGGCGTGAATTAAGAGGAGAACGGATAGGTACGTCTTCCAACTTGCGCAGCTTCCCAGTGGCGAGGAATTCATCGATTTTCTTCGCGATCTTCTCCCCGATGCCCGGCAACTTCCTCGCCTCCTCGCCGCTCTTCACTCTCTCCGGCAAGGCGCTCAGGGTGGCCGCCGCCTTCCGATAAGCGTTGTACTTGAACACATTCTTATTCACGTTCCGCTCGTACTGTGCCAGCTCTGGAATTCATAAACAACCCGCCAAGATTAATCGTTGAATGACGCATCAACGCCGACGATAACGCGGCGCCAGCAGGCGTCAGTGTACACTGTGATTCTAAGGGCGACGACCGGTTTACCTTGTAGAAAGTCGCAGAGGTCCTGATTGGGATTCCCCGCGTTTTCGGTGGCCTTCCGTTTTCCCATTACAGAAAATCTATTGATACGAGCTCCTCTTGAAGTAAACAACCTGTCATCGATCAAATCCCGTAGAAGTGATGAGGAGTGAACCGGGAGACGGCGGTTTGACACATGTCGTAGAAGGCGGCGAACGATCGGGATTTTATTATTATTCAAAATCGTCGACGTCGATTGAATGAAAAATCGACGAATCTCGGCGAGAAATCGAAATGCCTATTAGGAATTTCCCGAGGATGAGGTTAGGTTCATACGTATCGCTCGCTGGTCCCAAACGAAAGTGGCGCGCGCCTAGCGGAGAACGGCGGAAGCTGTGAAAAATAGAATAAGCAGACGCGAGCAGACGACAACGGGGAAATATTCAAACAGGCTTATATTGCAAACACAGCCGACGGCTGTGTTGCAAATATAAAGTGTTTAGATTAAAAAATGTCAAGTTTAAATTTAGTTTGAAATGCGCGATGAAAGGGTGACATTAGGCTGCGATCTGATACGTCAGAATGCGTCTAATAATCCGCTGCATGGAAACGTGCCTTGAGTCGTTCGGCTAGAACGCTAAAATGTCTGACGCTGTTCACGCGTTCTGGGATTATTCACGCTCGATTTCAACGAACCACCACCAGCAGCAGCAACAACAACAAAGCGGACTCGAAACCAGTCATAGAACGGAGTAAAAACTGCGAGTGCAACCGAGCCAAGAATCATCTTTAGCCACATTCGTTTCGGCCGACATGTGTACTCGTCCTCGGTTATTACTTACCAATAATCTGCACAAGGTGAGCTTTAACGAACGCCCAGAAACATAGGAAACACATTTGCCTCCGTTCGTTCCCCGTCTCTCGATTGCTCTCCTTGTCGAGTAGTTACTCTCGTTCCAAGCCACGGTCAACAAACTTGTTGTTGTTAGTCTCGTCATCCTCGACGAACTGTACACGACACAAGGCAAGTATAAGTAATCTTACCGAGCGGCCGTCCCCTTCAGGAACGGGGAAAGACCTGCTGCTCCACTTGTTTCGTTATACTCGTTATTTTTCAGATGTCCTCTGTAAGCTACGCCGTTCTATCCACCTACCTACACACCTACATCTCATCATCTCATCCGATTCGACCAGGCTCTTACCAGTCCTCTACCAGATCTCTTTCTCTCCAAAATTATTTATTTTTACTACGTCAGACCTGTTCGTTGACTGATTACTCAGCTCCATGATGATTAGACGTACACGTCGTAGTAGTAGTAGTAGTAGTATAGTAGGTGAAGTAAATACCTGTACATTTGTACCTACTACTGTTCTCCCGCGCTTCTCTTTTGGATTTTACAAACATCGTGTACAAACCTACTGTACGTACATATGTACATATATATACATATACGTCTGTGTTCACTTTGTAGAATATGAAGCGCACGTATTGAGCATGGCGAACGAAGCTTTGGTTAATTGGCTCCTCGTAATCGTTGAGTAATGCATGAGAAAGTAAGGACGATGACGACGTCGGAGGGGGATGTAATTAGTAATTGTTCGCGAGGTAAGGAATTCATCGTATATTTATTATTGTAACTCGTGCGGTGCAGTTTTGTGTGTACGGAGAACCGAAAGATCTTCAGAGAAGAGAATCATTCGTTATTGGGAAATGGTTATGCTTCAGAGGGACCAACGGTGGACGACGAGCCTCGCGATCCTGTGATCGACGATGCACAAATGTCAGAGACGCCGGACAGTGCGAATGATCAACAACAACAACAACAACAACAACAACAAGGACTCGGTGATGGAGAAGCGCCCGCGCCGTCGGAGAGTCCAAAGCTGCTCAAGCCCGTCCTAGGGAAACTTCAAGCGAAGAAGAGGTTATTGGCGTTCGCCAACAAGTTCAACGTCCTGCCAAAAGCCCAGCAGAGTAAAGGCAGTCCGCAGGCATCGAAGTCCAAGTCTAAGTGCTCGACCGAAACCAGTGCGGCGACGACGACGACGAGAGACAATGGGAAATCGTCGCTGAGTGATTCTTCGAACGTCGGGTTAGACTCGGATTACTACTACTACAACTGCTCCCCGTCCTCTTCGTCCTCTGCGCGGGACGACAGGCACTCGAGCAGCGGCGGTGTCGGTAGTAGTAAATCGAAGAAGAAAACAGGTGCGATACTCTGTTTCCAATTTGCATTTCTTATTATATAATAAGAAAATACAAAAGAAAATTGCGAGTTTTGCGGCGGTTCATTCACAGATTTTAAGGAACATTTTTTATTATTTTTGACCAAACGTATAACCATTTAACGCAGACATAAATAGTGCGAATAAATTAATAAGAAGTTTAAATATATTAAATAATTATTAATTTTTCGATTTATATTAGAATACAAGGAACAGTTAGCGATATTTATTATTGTCCCAGTATTGGATATAGTTTTTATGATGTCCCAGGAGTGGTCAGTTAACCTTATTTCGTTTGAATCGTTGTTACCTTGCGCAGAGGAGAAGCGGGTGCTCGCTATCGAGGAAATCCGGCGGGAAGAGTCGAGGAGCAAGATGTTATTAGCCGAAGCCATGGCCGCAGGTACGCAGGATTCTACGACGACGATAATGAAACGACGGCTGTACTGAATCCATTCTCTTCTACGTTTTTTCACAGCTAACCTGGAAGACGAGAGCTATGTAAATAGAAATGTACAGAATCTGTTGGAGAACGTGAAAATGATGAGAGACAGGACGGGTAGACAAGAGCGAGTAGTAGAAGTGGCTGCCGGCGACGGGCTGCCTCGTAAGAGTACGTCGAAAGAAAATAAATGTTCCGAAAGGTATCTGACACTCGCGACGAGAACGGTTTCAATAACGTGTTCAATGAGTAGCTTCTATTCGTTTATATATGCTTGCGTTTTGTCTCGTTGACTCGTCGATCGATCGGTTGATTGATTAGCAGGAAGCGGCACGCGGGTAAAGAGGAACGGAGAGCGAACAGCGTTGGAAAAGAGAAAGAGCGCCGCGACAAGACGAGGGAACGTAGGAGGGATAAGGATAAACGGGATGATAGCAGGCATGAAGACGACAAGGATAGAAAGGAGGAGGATAGGGAGAAGAACAGGGAAAAATGGGACGACGTTCGCGAGAGGAAAGAGAAGAAGGAGAAGAGGAACGAGCACACGACGCAGGAATCAACGAATCGGGAAGCGAAAGATCTGACTAAGAGAGATAAAGAAAAGGAGAAAGGTGTGACGCCGACTGCGTCGTGGGTAGAATTCAAGAAATTGTACACGACGATCGACGATTTCGTCGAGATCAGGAGACGCGAGGATCCCGATCCCGATCGGCCGGCAGTGAAAAACAGGTAGATTTGCGTTCTGCGTCTTGCGTTGTACGTCTGCGTATGAATTTCGCTGTTCGAATGACATTTTTACACTCGTACAGCAGAACTGGTGAGGATTACTTGCGTCACTTTGAGCAACTACTGATGCTGAGCGACGATCGTTTGAAACGATTCGCGTTCGTCGCCGAGGGAGTCGCCGGCCCGAAACAGTACCCTCCGGAATCGATCAGGACGACTAAACGGGGGAAGCCCCAACTGTTCTACGCGGAGAATCCACGGGTGTCGCTCTTCATCGGTCACCAACGAATCCTTCGAGCGGTCACGGCTGACCATCGGGAAAAGATGCGGGAGATCTGCGAGCCGGATCTCAATCGGCGGGGACGACGGTAACGATCACTGCTCTTCGCGCTTCCGCTCTCCTCCCTTCGTTACTCATTCTAATTCTCACGGTTTCAGAGGCGACGACGGCGACGACGACGACGACGACAAGGATCACGGCGACAACGTTAACGCACTGCTGCAGGAGGAGAAGGCTCCGCGCTTACGTAACTGGTATTCCAACACGGCGGTCAGGAAATGTGACCTTGTCCAGCGGGAGCCGGATCCTAGCGACGACAAGTGGCACGCGGTCAACGCGGTGCAGCTGCCCAGGTCGAAGTGGGACAGCGAGGAGGACGACGAAGAAGACGACGACGACGATGGTTCGCGGGTGAACGACGTCGAAAAAGAAACCGAGGCAGAAATCAAATCTGTGGCGCGCAATGTTCCTCAAGGTGTGATTAGTTCTATTTGGATTTCGTTCTCCGTCTTTCATTTCGTAACCTCAAAAAATGAGACAATTGTTCGCGGGTGAACGACGTCGAAAAAGAAACCGAGGCACAAATCAAATCTGTGGCGCGCAATGTTCCTCAAGGTGTGATTAGTTCTATTTGGATTTCGTTCTCCGTCTTTCATTTCCTAACCTTAAA
The DNA here is from genome assembly GCA_019453355.1 of Ceratina japonica. Classification (NCBI taxonomy): domain Eukaryota; kingdom Metazoa; phylum Arthropoda; class Insecta; order Hymenoptera; family Apidae; genus Ceratina; species Ceratina japonica. The sequence continues at coordinate 8,414 of SMSR01013898.1, forward strand.
AAATGAGACAATTGTTTCCAGTCAGTATTTAATACGTTTGTTTTTTAATGTAAATTGATTTCAGAATCAGAAGAAGTTCGTCCTCTCGATCGTGACGATTCGGTAGAAAGGGATACGAATGACGAAGACGTTGTCCGACGTTTGCCAACGTTGGACAACGGGACCAAAGACGAGCCGACGGTTCCCGAGCCTAAGAGCGCTCCGGCCGACGACGATGGCCAGCAGCGGTCCACCGCGTCTCCCCTGGTAGCCGAAGGCAACGAGAAGTTAGCGTCGGAATACGAACAGTTCATGAAAATGGTCTGCAGCGACATCCCCAAAGAGCTGTCCTCGTCGCCGCCGGAACAAGCTCCGTCGCTGAGCTACCACGAGTTCAACATCGAGACGAACGCCCCGGTTTCGGAGAACAGTAACTACCCGTTCGTCGAACGCGGCGCATCGGAGTCTGCCGCCACTGCCGTTAACAAGAAGTCTTCATCGTGTGAAGTCGAAGAGAAATGCAAGATGGGCGAAATAGCGAAAGTCCGAAAGGCCGACGACGAGTCGGTGGCCAGTTCTTCTTCGGCTACTGTTGCTGCCGCTCCACGTCAACTCTACCCGTCGTCGATCACGTTAGCCGACAAACGGCCGGAAGTGAAAAGTGTGCACGAGAAGATCGTGTCGGAGGACTCGAAGTCGATACCCAGCGACTGGGAGAACGTTCAGATCAAAGTGGAGCGTATGAGCGACGAGAACTCCGAGTGCCGCGAGAGGAGCAGGAAGCGGAAGAAGAGAAGGAAGAAAGTGAGTTCGAGCAGCAGCGACGAGTCGTCGCGGTCGCGTTCCAGTTCGTCCGTCGACGAGGGCTCCGTCGAGAAGAAGAGAAAGAAGCGGAGGAGGAGGAAGAAGAAGCGAAAGGTGGAGTTTGAATCCGGGTCGGGTTCCGAGAGCAGCGACAGCAGCAGCGACAGCAGCAGCAGCAGCACCAGCGACAGCAGCAGCACGAGCAGCAGCAGCACCAGCACCAGCAGCGACTCGTCCAGCTCGGACGACGCTAGAACGAAGAAGAGGAGAAAGAAGAAACGGAGGGCCGAGAAGCGGAAGAGGAAGTTGAAGAAGATGGCGAAGAAGAAGAGGAGGAGGAAGATGGCGAGCTACGCGTCGTCGAGCAGCAGCAGCAGCAGCAGCAGCGACTCGTCCGACGAGAAGCAGAACAAGAAGAAGAAGAAGAAGAAGAAGAAGAAGGTGTCGCGGAAGAAGTCTAAACAGAAGAAGAAGTACAGTAAGGAGGAGGGGAACGGGGAGGATATCGTGAAGGCGATACAGAAATCCGGGTTGGAGTCGGAGAACTCGAAGAAGAAGGTGAAAGATGAGACGTCTTCCGGGGAACGAGTGAAGAAACGAGACAAGGAGAAGAGAAGTAAATCTGACGAACGTTATTCGGAAGAGTGGGAAGAGGTGGAATCGCAGAAAGGTGAGAGCAGAGAGAAGATAGACGGAAGTATTGAAGTGATCGGGAAGAGGAAGAACGAACGAAGAAGTAGGGAAGAGAAGGCGAAGAAACAGGAGGTGGAATGCTTCGCGAAGCAGCAGATTGTGCAATTGAAGACGATCGACGAAGACGAGGGCAAGAAGAAGAAGAGGAAGAAGAAGGATAAGGAGAGAAGGAACAGCGGCAGCGGTGAGTTTTTAGCCGACTGGTCCGAGAAGGACAGCGAACAACACGTGACGACGACGGCGGCGATACAAGAAGAAAGGTCGAAGAAGTCAGAGAAGAAGAAGAAAGAGAAGTGGGGGGAGACGGAGTTCGACACGTTGAACGTCCCCTCGTTGACGCAGCTCGAAAGGGAAGTAACGAAGAGACAGTTACTCGCCGACGAATGGGAGGTCGACAGCATGGAATCCGTGCCGTGCGACCTGTTGCTGCTCGCCGCCGCCACCGCCGCCAAGAAGTCCTCCCGTTCTTCGAAGAAACTGGAGAAGGAAGTCCGTTACGACAAGAAGACGGACACGTACATCGCTATAGAGAAGGAATCTTCGAGGGAATCGAAGAACACGAGGCAGGACAGACTGTCCGCGATGAGGATATGGGAAGAGGAAGAAGAAGAGGGGGAGAGGGAAGCGATAATGCTTCTGGAACAGAGGAAGAAGAAGAAGCAGAGGAAGAGCGACTGGGACCTCGAGAGTCAGGAAGAGATGTACCTGCGAGAGAAGAAAACGAGTATGGACATACCTGCGACGATGCCTGCGATTCCAACGATCGACGGTGCTGCCGTTGCCGCGGCCCACAACGAAATTAAGGAAGACACGACGACGGCGACCGATACGTCGTCGACGAAGCACGACGTCTCCATGAGGAGGAGCAAGAAGAGCCGTTGGGACATCACCTCGCAGGTCGAACAGGATAAAATAGAAGAGTTGAAGGCTCCCGTTATGTGGGAAGAAGAAGAAGCGGAGTGGATAAAGATGAAGAAGGTCTGCGACGACGCGATACTACCGAAACCGAAGATCGACAAGAACGTCGAACAATTGAAGAAGTCGAA
>SMSR01013899.1:0-11555 GCA_019453355.1 Ceratina japonica
AATTATATGACGTAGAATTTATATCTCAATTAGTTAATGAATATTAAATGGGAACTAAAGAAATAATCTTTTTATAAAATGAATAATGAACGTGAATGTTTGTACCTTTTGTTCATGGATGATAATAAGGTAAATACGCGGAGGTAGAGATAGGAGTATCAGCACAAGTACGTTAAGTTAATGAAGCAAAATGGATATGTTACATTAACACGGAACACGGCAACTTTAAGCATCCAAACAGATTTGTAATCAACTTTGTACGCTTGCACGGGTCATAATTACGAAACGAGTTCAACTGAAACAACACGAGCAGTCGCCGCTCGTTCTTAAGCATCCTCGACAAAAGTCGGCTAATCTTTTTTTCGAAAATCCACTGCGAGCTTTGATTTATAATATAATTAAAAAAAAAAATTATAATTAGTGCAGGCTGAATTGTTATCAATTTAAATTGTCGAACATTCTTCAGCAGGGATTCTACGCGAACGAAACTCGCGGGCAACGGTACATAACTCTGTTCGAAACACGTAGGCATGTATGGGTAATCGCCTGAAGTCCGAATACTATTTTCGCGTGGAAGCACACGAAAAACTATTCCCGTTATTTCAGCTCGATTCCCAACGTTTCGACGTCGTTGTTCGCGCTCCTTGCCCTGCCCCTCCCATCGTCGTTAAAATGATAAATAGTACACGAGGAAAGTTATCGCCCGGCATCTATACGCCGGCTAACTGTTGATCGATATCGCGGTCCAGGTGAACCGGTTGCGGGATCAAATGGGACGAGAGCGGATTTGATGAAAATAGTAAGGTCAATATTAATTATTAATAGTCGCTGCAATTAGAAAGAATTCACGTCGTACTTCTTAATTTTGCGATCCAGATCTGGCTAAATTTAATTAAAGCCACGTCGAACTGTCTGATTTGATTAAAATATCCGATCGTTTATTCTAATTTGCAAGCGATACGAAAGTACAACTCGTCCTAATTGCGCGACATGTAATTCTATATCGGATGCTTTAAAAATATCGTTACCCCTCGATCGTGTCTTTATTCTGAGCTTTATTACATTTCCTTCTTCTATCGGGAATTACTGAAACATCTCGATTATTGGCATTTATTCGCTTAAAAAAGTTGACTTTACTTACGACGAAGACGACGAGTTAAGTTGGAGTGGCCAATAGCTGGTCTAGTGGCTTTCAACCTCCCGACCTCGGCTGGGCTTTTTCGTCCCCTTCTTTGTTTCGCAGTCAACCTACTTTCGACCACTCGAACGGGGGCCCGGGGGTTCTTTATTCCACAGATTAAGATTACCCACGTAAACACCCTCGATAATGGGGGGGAGGGAAGGGCGAATACCGAAGACTCGTGTATATACGTGTAGCGGGAAGTATTAACTGCATTCACTTGACCTTTCGTGGAGTGTCGATCGGTCGAGCCTCCCATTTTGCCGACCAGTAAATTGTCTGTACCGGGGCTGACACGGAGACACACAAACCCCTTGAAGGGACGCGGAAAAGGGGGAGCGAGCGAACGAGAGTGAGATCGATGCCGAGTAGCGGCGGGTCTGTCCTAATTTCTCACTCGTTCGTCGCTCCTCGGACGGAGTGGACGATAATCGAAGAAACGGAATTAAATTCTTTTCAACGAGCGTCGCAGCAAATACTGGCAGGGATCGGCCCGAAGACCGTCTCTTTCATCAGGGAATCCTTCGCAGCGCGAGGAGGAGATGCGTTAATTTAATTCTATCCGCCCGCGATCCCCGCCACGTTTTTACTCATCGACAATTCGATTAATCTCTGTTCGAGTTTCGACTCTCCTAAGAAGTTGGCAACTTTTACGTTAGCCTGCTTCGTGAAATGGACGCAATTGATTAGCTTCGCCATGCGACTGATCCCTACCCAGAAGAACTGCAATCCCAGTTTCGAGGAAAGAATTCAATCCTCGGACGAACTTAACTAAATTCACATTAGACAGAATATACAGTGACTTCCATTAATATTCGGACACATTTGAAACGGTATAAGATTTTTAGTATTGGATTAAAGAACTTTATCTTCTGTGGAATTTTAGAGAGCTTAATTTACTATAGAATGTGTAACAAAAAATTAAAAAAACTTGGTATTCATTGAAATCGCGAGGAAAATAGTAAAGGACATGGTTTTTAACTTTTTAATTAGGGTCTGNCCATTAATTAAGGCTGACGGGCGTCGATTAATTATCTCCGCTACAGCGGATTTCTCATCCGATCCTAAGTACCGTTATCACCAAATAAATTTGCACTTATCTCCAAAAAGCAGACCCGATACGTTCCTCGTGCAATCGCCGCCCGGTCACGCTGGATAAATACGCATTCCCGCGGTTTCGCCTATGATTGTTTTGATGCCGGCACGCGATTCTCTATTTCGTTTGCGATTTTACACAAAATCGAGCCGTACAATTCGATATTTCCAAACGTTCCAGCAGTTATTCGCCTGATTCATGCATAAGGGGAGCCCCGCGTATCATTTTCCATTGTGCTCCCGATGCAAATAATCTCTGTCGGATTTCAGTTTATTTATCACGAATAAAATGAAACGTAATTCGTACGAGCGATGTCGATTGTAACGCGAGAGGGGCAAAGAGAAAGAGAAAGAGAAAGAGAAAGAGAGAGAAAGAGAGAGATATTGAGATTGCTTTGCCCGGTACATATGAAAGGGTGCATAAGAGACAAGCAAAAAATTGGGGGAACTCAGGGGGTGATACTGATTATCGATCCGCGGCAAACAGAAAGATCTCGATGGTCCATTCCGGTTCGTGATCGTTATGGGAACGGCGGGATAACGCGTTTGCAAATACGAACGGACACGGTGTACCTATTCGAATAAACTGCTTTGCGTCCTAGATAATTTGTCACTGCGAAATCCGCGGGGATTATTTGTCGAGCTAATAATGTGGGTCCACTGTCCCTGCCCGCTGTGCAAACGATAAAATCAGCGAAAATGCGTCCGCGACGAGTAATTGCACGCGCAAGTGCCCGCGCTCGCATCTTCCCCCGTATAATCGTCAAAATCGACGGGATTACGTGGACGTGCGTACCGGTTTCAGTCTCGGCCACTTAGAAAACGGTAATTCGGAAGAGAGCTTCGAAGGTTTTGGGTGGATGCAAAATAGCTCTTAGGAATTTCGAGCGAGTATTACGTTAGAAAGTAATCAAGAATTTTGTCTGACCACGTAATAAGATTTACGGCACGTAAATGCCTTTAATTTCAATCTAACGCGCGAGTATTATCCGTCTCTCCGGCCTTGTGTAACCTGTCCGTGCTTTCCAGCAATAATGCATTTTCACTCCCTATCGGCGTTTAACCGCGGATCGCATTTATTATCGTTCCTACGGTGTTTCAACTTCGATCGACCGGTATATATACACGCATATATATTAATAACAATGACCGAAACGCAATGCGTAATATATCAGCCGGGCGACAGACCGGGTAATTACACTTTGTCGACTCCGTTAAATTTGTAATCACATGTTCCACGGAATTACCGTCGATAATGTCGATCCGTTCTGTTGACTGAATCGGATTATTTTAATATGTTATTCATGTTTTAGCGCCGCGACAATCGCGTCCGCGGAAGCAGACCGGTAATAGATACGCGGCATCGCCCCGGCGCCATTGTGTAATTCATGCTAATTCGAGATTACACCGATTATGCCCGCGGCCCGCGGCCTTTATTTCAAGACACACGATCGCATAAAGTTCCGCATTAAACGACGTAATTAACCGGAACTAAACAACGCTTATTGAATACGGCCGTCGCGTCGCGCCGCGTCGTTTGCACGCGACCGAAACAGACGACAGAGGAACGCCAACTGTGCCGTTTCAGTCGCCGATCTGATTGGAACCGATCCGAGCCGGGACGGCTTGTAAATCGCGACGCTCGAACAGGGCCTTCGACGAGTCATCAATATTCCCTTCGTCTTGGGAAACATTTAAATATTTCAAGCTCAAACTACGTGCGTACGAATCGCTCGGATCGGCACTCCCTTTCTCACGCCTTCCCGACCTGCATTTATTTAACCTGTCATGCCAAATCTATCCTAAATCTCAATTTGGTCTTCACTATTTTTATTCAAAGAATTTATGAAGAGAAGTGACGATAAATCTTATAATAACAGCAATTATATGACGTAGAATTTATATCTCAATTAGTTAATGAATATTAAATGGGAACTAAAGAAATAATCTTTTTATAAAATGAATAATGAACGTGAATGTTTGTACCTTTTGTTCATGGATGATAATAAGGTAAATACGCGGAGGTAGAGATAGGAGTATCAGCACAAGTACGTTAAGTTAATGAAGCAAAATGGATATGTTACATTAACACGGAACACGGCAACTTTAAGCATCCAAACAGATTTGTAATCAACTTTGTACGCTTGCACGGGTCATAATTACGAAACGAGTTCAACTGAAACAACACGAGCAGTCGCCGCTCGTTCTTAAGCATCCTCGACAAAAGTCGGCTAATCTTTTTTTCGAAAATCCACTGCGAGCTTTGATTTATAATATAATTAAAAAAAAAAATTATAATTAGTGCAGGCTGAATTGTTATCAATTTAAATTGTCGAACATTCTTCAGCAGGGATTCTACGCGAACGAAACTCGCGGGCAACGGTACATAACTCTGTTCGAAACACGTAGGCATGTATGGGTAATCGCCTGAAGTCCGAATACTATTTTCGCGTGGAAGCACACGAAAAACTATTCCCGTTATTTCAGCTCGATTCCCAACGTTTCGACGTCGTTGTTCGCGCTCCTTGCCCTGCCCCTCCCATCGTCGTTAAAATGATAAATAGTACACGAGGAAAGTTATCGCCCGGCATCTATACGCCGGCTAACTGTTGATCGATATCGCGGTCCAGGTGAACCGGTTGCGGGATCAAATGGGACGAGAGCGGATTTGATGAAAATAGTAAGGTCAATATTAATTATTAATAGTCGCTGCAATTAGAAAGAATTCACGTCGTACTTCTTAATTTTGCGATCCAGATCTGGCTAAATTTAATTAAAGCCACGTCGAACTGTCTGATTTGATTAAAATATCCGATCGTTTATTCTAATTTGCAAGCGATACGAAAGTACAACTCGTCCTAATTGCGCGACATGTAATTCTATATCGGATGCTTTAAAAATATCGTTACCCCTCGATCGTGTCTTTATTCTGAGCTTTATTACATTTCCTTCTTCTATCGGGAATTACTGAAACATCTCGATTATTGGCATTTATTCGCTTAAAAAAGTTGACTTTACTTACGACGAAGACGACGAGTTAAGTTGGAGTGGCCAATAGCTGGTCTAGTGGCTTTCAACCTCCCGACCTCGGCTGGGCTTTTTCGTCCCCTTCTTTGTTTCGCAGTCAACCTACTTTCGACCACTCGAACGGGGGCCCGGGGGTTCTTTATTCCACAGATTAAGATTACCCACGTAAACACCCTCGATAATGGAGGGGAGGGAAGGGCGAATACCGAAGACTCGTGTATATACGTGTAGCGGGAAGTATTAACTGCATTCACTTGACCTTTCGTGGAGTGTCGATCGGTCGAGCCTCCCATTTTGCCGACCAGTAAATTGTCTTTACCGGGGCTGACACGGAGACACACAAACCCCTTGAAGGGACGCGGAAAAGGGGGAGCGAGCGAACGAGAGTGAGATCGATGCCGAGTAGCGGCGGGTCTGTCCTAATTTCTCACTCGTTCGTCGCTCCTCGGACGGAGTGGACGATAATCGAAGAAACGGAATTAAATTCTTTTCAACGAGCGTCGCAGCAAATACTGGCAGGGATCGGCCCGAAGACCGTCTCTTTCATCAGGGAATCCTTCGCAGCGCGAGGAGGAGATGCGTTAATTTAATTCTATCCGCCCGCGATCCCCGCCACGTTTTTACTCATCGACAATTCGATTAATCTCTGTTCGAGTTTCGACTCTCCTAAGAAGTTGGCAACTTTTACGTTAGCCTGCTTCGTGAAATGGACGCAATTGATTAGCTTCGCCATGCGACTGATCCCTACCCAGAAGAACTGCAATCCCAGTTTCGAGGAAAGAATTCAATCCTCGGACGAACTTAACTAAATTCACATTAGACAGAATATACAGTGACTTCCATTAATATTCGGACACATTTGAAACGGTATAAGATTTTTAGTATTGGATTAAAGAACTTTATCTTCTGTGGAATTTTAGAGAGCTTAATTTACTATAGAATGTGTAACAAAAAATTAAAAAAACTTGGTATTCATTGAAATCGCGAGGAAAATAGTAAAGGACATGGTTTTTAACTTTTTAATTAGGGTCTGGAATAAAAATTGGAATTCTCTCGTTTGCAGATCTAAGTACGTTATATGCATGTACAAAGTTTCATAAAAGTCGATCAATATTGCTGTGCGCTATAAGCGATTAAAAATTGGAAAAATCGCAGTTCTCCACGACTTTCAATCGACGACTGGGATAAATTGAAGAATTTTTACATGTTTCGATATGTCTAACTATTTTATGGTTTCATGGATTTTTGTAAAACTTTATACATTCATATAACACTTTTAGATCTACAAACGGGATGTTTCAAATTTTTGCTAGAGCCTCTGACAAAAAAGTTTAACATCATGATCTTTTCTTTTTTCTTTGAGATTTTGACGACTAGCAATTTATTTTAATTGTTTGTTACACATTTGATAGTAAACCAAGCCTTTTAAAAGCCCACAAAAAATTAAGTTAGTTGGGTCCGTATTAAAGAACTTATTCCGTTTTGAAGTGTGACCGGATATTAATGGGAGTCACTGTATATATTACTGTTAATTCATCTATTCTTCAACACTTTCTGATATTCTAGAAGACATTTAAGGAGATTACTCCCCAATGTTCTTGCCATGCCAGGCCTTGGATCGTACAATATTAGGACTGGAGTAGAAGTAATAATCGCGAGGGTACGGGTCACTATTATCAAGCATCATCACCCTTAACGTCGTCGTGGCCGACTAGAAACCTCCCTTTATCCTTGTCCCCAGGATTCCTACGCGTGCGATCGCGGTCATGGTTGTCGTAAGTGCGGTGGACAGGCACGGTTTGTCAGGGCACATTAAGCCCATCCTTCTCATTAATTACGCGTCCTGCTTCCTACCAGGAATAAACGCATTCCTCTTATTAATTCCGACAGTCGGCGATTAATCTTCCGCGACAATTAAATTGTTTACGGCCAGAGGGACGCGCGTTCGCCGCCAGTGCTTCACGGAAATAAATGGCCGCGCGCCGGGGATAGAGATTCGGTTTCAACGCCGACACCGAGAGACAACCACTCTCTTCCCGTTTCTTTCGTCGAAATTATACCAGGGCATTCGATCCTAATGCTACACCCATCGCTCTTAAGACCCTGATGCATCCGTTCCGAGTTTTTCACGTTTCGAGAGACGTTCATCCTCTCATGTTTGCGCTCTCAAGTACTACGCCACTCGTTCTCAACCTGAAAGCCCTTATATTATTTTTCAACATTTCTCTTGCCGTTGCTGCGAATTTTATTTTTCACTATAGTTAACTGAAATACAATTATTTAAGTATAACATATAATAATATCTGTCTTTTGGAAATAAAAATGCCGAGATTCGATTCCATTAATTTATTAACCCTTTGGGTACGCATTTATTTGAGAAAATATTTGCGGAATTTGTGGAACGGATATAATTTTTGTTTGCTTGGCGTTGTGTGTATGTAAAAGCAGTACATTTTAAGTAAGAATTTATTTATCATTAAAATATTGGTGACATATGTAGTATTAAGATGTCTTCAAGTAATTAGAATTGCAAAACAAAAATAAATTAATATGCTTATAACAAACACAAGTGAATGACGTGTCTCAGACGTCAAATGTACCCAAGGGGTTAACCAGAATTATATATCAGATATTTTTCGCTAGCGTCAATACTTGATTAATAAATAAAATTGTACAAAAACTTTTTCTTCGTTATTAAAGGTACCATTAAAGCTGAGTGAAAATGAATATAAACGTGAATGATGAGAAGTTTGATGGATCACCGCTAAATGTTGTGCGTCTGACGTCTCGTACCGATTGTTAATTCCGTCCCCCCGAAACGGTGAAACGCAGATGGTTGGAGCCCGCGGAGAGAAAAGAATAAGCGGAACGGGGGGCGGAAAAATTCGCGGATCGGTTATAGACAAGTTAGAGAAGGGTCTGTCAGTCGCAGCCCTAACTTGTTGGCTGAGTGAGTCACTGCGAATGGAGGAGGTAAACGTTCCGTCGTATCGTTTCTTCCTTCTATCTTTCTTTCCTCGTCCTTTCCATGGACAAGTGGAATGTAGTGTCGCGAGGAGGCAGAAAAGGCGCGGGGCGCCTCGTATTTGTCACTCGGTGCTAAGGGGTTGTCGGCTTGTCGCCACATAACTCTCCGTATACCTCATACCACGGGCCCTCCGTGCCTCGACTTCAACCCTCCGACTCCCCGGCCCCGTCTTTATCCTTGTCTACCTCCCGCGCCTCCCTCCTGTTTGTCTTTCTCAATTTCCCTCCCGCTTCTCTCGCCGTCGTCGCCGCGTTCTCCTCTTCCTCCGCCTCACGATCTTCGCGCCTTTTTCCTCCAGATTCGCGCTACACGCGGTTCCAGGACACAGTTGAAATTTACATTCGACCTGGAATATCTCTCACGGCGCCGCGCCGCGCGCCCGCCGTGAGCGCAATTTGTTTCGTTCCTTCAGTCGTGTACGAACCGCTTTTAACCTGTTCCTGCTACGACCACTTTATACGATATTTATATGCCGCTTAAGCGTCCGTACCGAGAGACCGAATTGACACCGACTTCCGCAAATAGACATACGAAACGTTGCCATTACCAACAAATTAAAGATTGTACATTGTACGGTCAATAAAGTGCAAATAAATGTTTCACTCCGCTTCACTAATAGATTGAGTATTTTCAATTTTTGAGCAACCTTAAATATATTCTGTCTCGATTCAATAATTTACATACTCCGTATTTAGAATGAAAACGACTTGTGCATTTTAGGAAACGGACAATTCCTGAAGCTTGAATGTTACAAAGGATTTCAGTGAATCGACTCACGTTGATATAGGTATCAATATTTTCAACGTGAACTAATTCGGTTTAAGCTCGTTCATCCCGAATCACAGGAGCTTCGCGCCGCTCGAGTAGATCATTCGAAGTATTTAAAAAGTCTGACGATGTCGGTCAGGGAGATTAAAATCGACTCAAGGGGCTTACAGCCTAATTCCAGTATATCTGAACGGATTGGAAGGCAACGTTTCCGGTGAATTGGATCTCCAGCCGGCCGGAATTTTTGACGCGATCGATCGCCAATCTGGCATCGAACGAAAATCGTCCGTCGGCAGCCCGGGGGTTGTTCGGTGTCCGTGTACACGTCGTATGCAGATGCGGCTACGTACGCGGGGGGGAGGGGGGGGGGGCAAGAAAGGGAAGTGGCGAGAGCAAGGATTTGAGGAAATCGAAAATGACAAATTCGATATACGGAGCTATTCCGTGTTCGGGCGTTTCGAGAAAGCGGTTGAATTTGCGCTCGGAATTGCGCGGCACTCGTTTTACGGGCCGCGAATATTCCCGGTTCAAATAGAATTCGACTTCGAATAAACGCGTGTCGGTTCCCTTAATCCGGCGAGGCTGCGAATATCGTGCAACGCTTCGCGCGAACCGAGAAATATTCCCTCCCGCGCGCGTGTTCCGTTACTCCGCCGTCCTCCTTTTTTCTTGTTCCGTTTTTTTTATTTGATTCGACGTTTCCGCAGTTCTTGCGATATTTTGTTGCGACGAACATCGGGCAGAAGTTAGGAGGCGGCGGAGAGCAGGAGTAGAGGGGGCGATACGAGACTTCGGCAACTGTATTCCCGCGACATTTATTTCGATCTCCGGCGAACTTTCTCCACAATAAAAATTTCATTCGTTTTAAGTTGATCAAACCGTCCTTGCGTGGCTCCTTTTTATCGAGAAACTTTTTACGTCGGTAATATTTTCGAAATGAAGTAGGGAAGCCGCGATAGAAGTTCTCTCGGACTTCGTTCGGACAGAGAGGAGACCTCGTCCCTCTACGCGAGTAATTTCATTTATTGATAGAGACTTTATTATTGCTCGCTCACGTGAGCCAACGTTGTTCATCCGGCGGCTTCTTAATTCCTCGTGTGTTTGCCGTCGAATCTTATTTAAGAAATATTTCAAGACCGTCGCCGGGAATCTCTTAAATTCGCAGTAGGTTTCATCATTTCAAGTGGTCCGTATATATGTATAAGCGCGGACCAGTTCAATCTACTTCATCGTTGTCTCGAAATGAAACAGTCTCCAACGATGCCCCAATTGTTTGCAAAGAAAGAAACCGAGGAGCCGGGCCAGTAAGAGTATCCTTATAATTGAAACGCATGAGCTCGGGAATACGTGACCTCGCGCGGCCCGAGATATATATATATATGTAATTTACCGCGGCGACGTGGGATGGGGGGCCCAATATGATATTTCTTGAAATAATATGGCCGGAATTTAATTCGCGGTCGTTCGCGATGAAATCTGGCGAGTAACGATCCGGCCTTTACGGTAGGGGTTACACACACGCGGCTCGTTCGACGAGAAAGAAAATACGAGGTGCTTGCTGCGCGCGGGTCTAGCTTTCTTTCGAGATTACTAAAATATTGACCGTCTCTCCTATAAAGGATCTTACATGCATTTCTATTTTCGACCTGAAAGGAAATTTAAAACTATGTTTGAAGATAAACATTCCGCGGAAATAGTTCGCATGACGTAACCCCGTAGTATTTTCCGAGCATTGAAAGGGATAGAGCATGTTCCCCTAAGCTCGATTCCGCACAGGCGAAATAACAAATCTCCCTGAGTACGTACGAGCGCTCTTTTCGCTTTTTCGATTCTCATCTCCTCGAAGTAGACAGTTATATACCGATAACTATTCGCGTTTCGAAAATTTTACGATCGCACACGTATACACGCTATACAGAAAATTATGGCCACTTGGAAAAAAAATGAGGTGCACTCAATAACGGACGATGGAAGTGGTAATTTGTCACCGGGAGTGTTTTCGTCGAATGATCGATGCTCGTCTTAATTCATTACCGGGCAGGATCGATTGTTGTTTCCGCGCCGGGAGAAGAAGAGTTGTTGTCTCTGTAATTTCATTAAATTCTTTGCTGCCGGCTGCGCCGTTCGCGTGGCGGACGATTGATTAAGGCGGACTCTCGCGACTGTCGAATTAATTTTAATTACGGAGAGCCCTCTTCGTTACCGGCGACTTTAACTTATTGTACTTCTTTTCCACGGCCGACTCGCGGGCGAAATAGACGACGGGGATTCGTTTGGAGATTGCGAGGGAAATTTATCAAGTCGCTCGTCCGGCGAAGAAACTCCGCGAGACACCGTGTTCGATTCGATAAGCGGCGGCAAAACCCGGCCAGAAGAAAATGCAATTCGCTGCGAAACGCTTTCTTACCGCGTCTCGTCGCGCGCGTCCGCGTTAAATATTGACGGAACGAAATGCGG
>SMSR01013900.1:0-16930 GCA_019453355.1 Ceratina japonica
TGTATTTATACATTATGTTATTTATGTTATGTATTTGTATATTATTATTTGGAAATGTATTGTCATTATTATATCATTTTTTACGTATAGACATGAATACAATCTGTTCTCCAGAGTCAACAATATTTATTAAAAAAATTGAAATAGAATAAAAAATTCCGTTGGAGGTTTAAAATGTTTTTTAAAAGACCGTCTGAATTTCCGCCTGCGGTATTTCCATAGATTTTGCATAAAAATAAGATGACATCAACGAGGACCTTTTTTCGGTATGATTCCCACATTTTGTATTCTCTTACGCAAACCCATTGAATAACAAACGCAAGCACAGAGCGGAGACGTACTCTCGGTTTCTGAACGCGTTCTGATGAATCCATTTTCCCTGGCGGTCAACAGGAACCTGACAAAATTCAAAACGCGACCAAACGATTCTAAAAAAAATTGCAAAGCTTCAAGCTGAATTTTGCAAAGCCCAAACGATCATTCATTCGTATTGTAAGGTCAGTCCAGCGTAGAGAGCTTTAATGTCCTGTGACTTTATGTAATTTATACGTTTTCAGCGCATGACTGACCGCTTACATGCGCGTTCTTTAGATTCAATGAAATATTTAGTCGGTGAATGCCCAAGGAAAATAGAAATCGTCCTGACAAAAAGTTCCGCTCAACGGTACTCGGGTTTCCGGAGGTAAATTGCGCGAGTAATTGCATCGAACTACTAAATGGACTTGACGATTAGGCTCACGTAAAAGCAAATGTAGATATTTTGTTTTATTCCTCTTCTTCATGACACTTCAATTCTTCGTTGTCAAATGAAAGGTTCGTAGTTGTAAAAGCCGTAAAATATCTGCTAATAGTTTAAGACAGGTAATAAAATGCTGTGCCCAATATTTAAAGCAATGACTTTCTAGAAAAAATGATATATAAAATTGGCCTGTTTTCCTCAGTTGTAAGGAGTTTTTAACGTATAATTTCTAATATTGTAATGCAGTTTTGGCATTTTGTATTGAACGTGACTTGCAACTATCTGTTTATATGCCATATAATTCTTACTTTTGCATACTTTGTATTGTACATCATAAATAATATCCTCAAAATTGACATTATTTCAACTTTAAAATATTCTTAAATTATGTATTGAGAATTGTAAAAAATTATAAAATTCTGTCATTGCATTCATATTTCTTCATAAATGAAATCAAAATTCTGTCATTCAATATAAAAATTCAAGACGTAATAACTTTTTAGTAGGCTCGCAAAATTTCTAAAATTTTTTGTACAGTATTTTATTAATGTAATATCTAGTAACTGTTAAAAGTTCAATGCTTTGTCATTGTTTTTACGTAAGGGGTTTATACGAGCTTGAGACATTAATGATAATAATATTTATACGAATACATCATAATGTCAAATTGTTGTATAGTTATCGAATAAAGCTGAACAAACATTGATTGTTTGTGTTTAATTTCCCAGTATATGCTTGACAATTAGTTTCACCATAATTTAGGAGGATTCAAGATATTTACATTAGCATATGTACTCAATACTTAAAAAATAAAAGGAGATTCCCATTCTCTGATGCAAAAGTATATATTTCGTAACATAATGCAAAAAACTTATAAAAATAATATTAAAAAATAAGTTTAAATCACATAAATTCGTTATCCCTGATTATTCTTTATTAGATTTATTTGCCTCGCACGACATATGATATATAAATAAATACACACTATAATATTCATATCTATTAAAATCAGTATGATTAATCGTAGCGTAAGAAAAGAAATGATTTAGAAATACCCTGACTGTAGATTTTTTTGTCGTATCACAAAATTTGGCCTTAGGAAGCTAATTTCGTTCTAGTTTCTTTTTCCCAAGTTGAACGAAGTTCCTGAAAAAAGATTTCCTTATTCCTAACACGGTTTCAGCATCTCATCCTTTCCTTAGCCCTCCCCGCTTTGCTATTCAGCGTAAAACAGGAACTTACCATTCTCGATTATCACCCTTCTGTTCTAAAGCAGCTCCTGTTTTGCATTACGCCGAATCCGAAGAGGAAAGTGGTCTGTTGCTTAGTAACTTATCTTCGGAACGGTGTACGCGTGAATCATCCACGAGATTACTCTTGTCCATGGCTACGTATGCTCTAATATTAATCACAAAGTGTCTTACGTGAAATACACACGCGTCGTGTTTGCTAATCGTTGTAATAAAATATGATTAACGTTGTTGACAGCAAGAAGAATAATAAAATTAAAAAAAATACACTGTCAATGTCAACTTAGAAAATTTTTTAATCTAGTTTATAACGAAGAAGTCTCGCATGTTAACGTCTCAGTTTTCATAAAATGATTAATTTTCCTGGAGCTCATAATCTGATGTACGTACATGCGCAGAAGTGTCATACTATATTACACCACATTTTATTTTTTTTATAATGAAACGGATGTTAATTTAAAACTGTCAGTACTGAACACAATTGGTAGAAATATTATCATTCTCGGTAAAAGGACTCACGTTGATGTGTCTTTTCTTTTAAAAGAAATTATTCTCTCTCTGTGAGTAGCTGCATTTAATACAACAGCCTTCGCGAGATAAAAGTATTGGCAGGATGTCAATTTGTCCAGCAATGTCACGAGCAGAAAGCGACTGAAAGAAATATACAGTATCGATACAGGTTCGATCAACGCGTCGCAGTATACGTGGTATGTGTCTGCCTTTGTAGTACGTGTGCCATAAGCGCACCGTGAATATAAGTAAACAAGAAGAAATTAAGGAAGGTCAAGAGGAGACAAGGCACGCTTCATATTTAATTCTGTTTCATTTCTTTCTCCGTTTAGGAAAAATAAACATGGATTCTTAAATTCTTTGCTTTGACCCACGAACTAAACTAAAAGACAAATGTACATAGTATATTAAAGTTACTGAAATCGATTAAAATATTTCTTTAATTACTTTGAAAATGTCTTGCACGAAACTTATTGAATTCGTTTTCATATTTTAAAAAATCCAAGTGGATTTGCTGAGGTTGTATAATCACTAACATAGTCACAATATAAGACTGTATACAATTGTATTGTATGTTTGTATAGTTCAGCCAGAGGAGGCCTAGAAATGAACTCGGGTTAGATGCTCCTCCTTAACTCTACTTATCCTTCCACGTCCTAATCCTGGATAACTTCCTCAGACCTTTGTACGTTAACTTATATTATAGACAACCTATCTGAGTGTGTACCTCACAAAAACTTCCTTAACTCCACTTAGCCCTTCACATTCTAATCCTGAATACTTCCAACCTTCGTACGAACGTCGACATATTATAGATAAACTTTGTACCTTACAAATACATGAACTATAAACCCCTATAAAGGGGTTGCATCAACATTTAAGAATTATTTATTATGTATACAGGATGAGTCTTCTAACGCATATACGTAACGAATAGGTCAGTTCTTACTTCGTCAATTTCGAAAATGCTGTGATGCAAATAGTCTTCATGTTGAACAATTCCTGTAAATAAGCGCTATGTACAGCATATAACGTGTCCCACGAAATCAAACAAATTGAAATATTTCTTATTATCAACAAAAAATTATGTTCTTTGAGTTGATATTACAAGAGTTATTCTATTTTGAAGCGTGTCCAAATGTTAATAAGAATCATTGTACATCGTGCACTGAATGACGTACGCACACAAACAGTAGCATCTGCTTAAAAAAGAAAAACCGCAAGGCACTAATATACGGAAAGAGGAAACCCTTTCAATTTCGACCACTCATTTCGACCTCCTAAACTTACGTCATACCTAAATTCTAAAAGAAATAAATAAACAGCATATTTATTTAGCTAATGGAGGTTTGATAGAAATTTTCTAAATGGTCTCACAAATTGGTAAACAGATTCAAAGCACGTTGGCGTCAAGCGTCGCGTCTTTGCAGCAAACACGCGCCAGATGAAAAGTTTTCCTATGTCGAATTTAGTTGTACGGAGTGCCGACCGAAATGGAATTACGCGTCAATAAGAATCCCTAAAAAATAACCTTTTAATGAAAAGGTAAAAAATTAGGCAAGTTTGTGACGGGAAAGTAGTGAAATCACAGCAAGAGTTGTAGTCAAGTTTGAAAAATTATGTACAAAAAGCAAACTTGCAGCACAATAGAGCAAAAGTACCAATGTCAATTTTACAAATATTCTTATCAATTGACACATGTGAATATTATTTATTAGTACCTTGCTATTACTTGTGATTATTTCCTTAGACGTCTATCTTCAATCAATAATCTGTTACTAACAACAGCTGATAGAATGCTACAAGTACTTTTGCTCTATTGTGCTGCAAGTTTGCTTTTTGTACATAATTTTTCAAACTTGACTACAACTCTTGCTGTGATTTCACTACTTTCCCGTCTCAAACTTGCCTAATTTTTTACCTTTTCATTAAAAGGTTATTTTTTAGGGAGATTTCACGACTTTTCATGTAGTCTAAGAAGTATTTTAATCGTAACATTTCCGCCTAACCTCGTCCTTGCAATAGAATAGATCGCATGGTTGGTGATATCTCCGCATCAGATCAAATGAATTTGTACCTTGATTTATCCAAATTTTAATCGTAAGATTTCCGCCTATCCCCATAGAAATCTTACGCAGATGAACCAACCGCATTGTATACTACATTTTTCAATGGTTGGTGATATCTCCGCATCAGATCAAATGAATTTGTACCTTGATTTATCGAATATTTCGACTTGATTTATCCAATATTTCGATTTCGAAACCAATAAATATCGCATTCCCGTATATTTCTGAATTTGTATGTTGGTCGGTAACGATCTTCGACCAAACGATATCACGTCCATTGATTTATTTTCGTAATATAAACAATGAAATTGAGCATTTCTACGAAGACTATCGCTGTCAACGTTATCATTCAAATCAAAATTAATATTAGGTTGGTCACAGATAAAAATTCAACTAACTTCTCGGTAAAAAGAATTCCCAGGTTGGAGACGAAAAATCTTGAATCAGCCAATTCTAGTGAAATTTTAAAGTAAACTTCGTATTAACAACATCTTTTAGAGTAAGATATGTTTTAAATCGAAAAAGAGTCCACAAAAACTTAATTAAAAACCTCAACACATCAATAAGTAGTGAAGGGTACGATTATAATATCAAAACAAACTCCAAATGTCAAATTTACGTGTATAAAGGGTACGCGGTACCCGACGGGCATGCTGCCACCTAACGGCTCAAACTTGCCTCCGGGGCTCTACCGCGCCCCTTGATAAACTAAACTAAACAGAATCGAACGCTCGAGTAGAAGAGAATTGCAGAGCCGGTATGAGCCTTTCGCCACCGCCGTTGGGTTACAATGGCTACATGAAAATCGTCTTTGCATCTTTCAGCTCGGAAACACTGAAGCTGCAACGCGGACCCCTAACCCAGCGTCCAATGGGAAATTCGTAATGATTTTGGGGTCCTCAGCATGTACAACAGTCTGTCTTATAGATGTATAATAATATACATATGTATGTGTACATAATGCATGGTGAATAGCAAACCAAACTGTTATTGATATCAATTTAATAATAATGATAAACGATAATCGTATCAGAATTTTTATATGATATATTATATATTTATTGATATATTTTATGCAAGCATAAATGTAAATGTTTTGTATTAATAAAATGTATGTGAACTAAAATTAGGCAAACCGATAAAATGTCTGCTCGTTTCAATTAGGATTAGATAGACGTAATAAAGGATAAATTAAGTATAGTGAGCATCTGGCGGACGGATTAATTTAAGAGGAGTAAAGAATTACGCGATTCTTTGTAAGTTCTAAAGCGTTGAAAGCTGAGGCTTTCAGGCGGCTCCGAGTGCATGTATTTACGCGAAATCCTCGCGAAATTAGCTAGATAAAAGTCGACCGCATGCTTGTTATTTTTTTTTAAATATTTTCAAGCTCGAAAGTCGAAAGTTTCGCGTGGATATCGATCATGGACATAGTATTCGAGTGGAAGCCCGTTACCTCGGATGCGTGATTTTAAAGGACGCGCGATTCAAACAGGCAGCTCAGCGTGAACATTCGATTCACCCACGAATATCTGTCGACCGCGAGATTTACCGTTCGTTGTTTCGCGATATCGTCGTGCATTTCGGGACAATCCGAATTCGTTTCCGTGTCGCTCGCCCGCGATACGATCCACAGACGCGTAAGTTTTTTTTTTCTGATAATACGCGAATCATCGCGTACACTCCCGGCCATAAGTCAGTGCACGGTTGTCATCTCGGAAATGCTCTTTATTTAACCGATAATACCCAACCATTAGAAGAATGTATCAATTTAGAATGATGTTTTAAGTTTATACCCAACCATTAGAAAATTGTACCAATTTAGAAAGATTTTTTAACTATAGTTCATTCAACGAGCCAAAAAAAGATGCATCCAGTGTACAGAGAGACGTACTATTCATAATTGTAAAATGTGCTCCTTATTGTGTAATATTTGAATTTTCACTTTTTGATATTCTTACTATTTTATTCACATATATCATCTAACCTTTGTTTACTTTCTTTCTTTGTCTTTCTTATTTATCTCCCTTATTATTTCCTCTTCTTAGAGAAATTTGACATTGAATTAATCTGCATTTGAATATCTTTTGCCAATCTATTTATGTTTTCCTGTGTGTTCACCATTATGGTTCTCTATCATTCGATGATTTTTAAGTAATGATTTCTGGCTAAACTGAATTTTGTTAGGATATCATTGACTTTCATATAAAACAGGAAAATATCTTGTAACTTCTCTCATCCGTTCCTTTTCGATGACATTATGACATCTACTCATATTTCTTTACGTTTCATTATTTTTTGTTTCTTATTTGATTCGGATCTACTATACTTATTATTACCACTTGTAACTATGGGTTCAACCACGGCCGTCTATTTCAACGTTTCTTTCAATAATATAATCCAAGTCCGAAAATTTGTTTTCTATGTACCTACAGATGGCTCACTGGATTCGGGACTCATTTTGCATGCACACATAGAAGATGTGGCATATTCGCGTTAGGTCCAAGTGTACCAAGGTGATTCATGGAGAGCATGGAGATAGATAGAGAGATAGAGATAGATAGAGAGAACACGTAGCTCTTTTTCTATATGAACGTGCGAAATGGATCTGGAAACTAACGAGCTTTCCAAACGTGCATATCAAAGTATAAGTATAAAAGGAGTGTAATTACTAAATTATGGATCCGCGGGTCCAAGTTCTATGTTGGAACGATTAATCAAATCATAAATGTAGAACCAATGGCATAATGACAGAGGCTGCGTTGTATGATAGAAAGAGAAGTGGTATTCGGATTTGTACGCATAAATGTGTATAATAGATCACAGATCTACATATATGCATCACATATGCATATGACATTAATACCACCTGCCCTAATACTTGGGATCATTTCTATTTTAATCGTAACAAAATGGAAATCAAATATATATTCTATTCAAAATTTATGTTAACAATGAATACAATATATTAGAGATAGATGTTATCTAACGAAATTAATGTACTAGATCTGTACTTTAATTATATTTAATAGATCCACATAGATACATACATACATACATACATACACCTCATATATGTACTATAATATATATATATGTTATGCTATTATAGATAGTTATATATTATATACATATATGCTATTAACATCACCTGCCATAATACTTGAGATCATTCCTTTTTGTTGAGTTTGAATACTGGTTTCTATGAGTGATACAATTTGAATAAGGGATGAGTGTTAGTGGGTGTGATTTGTGAGTTGTTCTTTAAGCTTTCTTTCTCTGAGGTGTGGGTATCAATGCGAACCATCACGTTTTGGCTTGATCTTCGGTTCTTTACTATTGAGAAGATCGGATGTATATACTATATATGATGTTATAAAACGATAAAATAGATAGCACTCTCACCAGTAAAATACGATACTTTTTTAATAGCAACATAATGGGAATCAAATATACATATCTTCTATTTGCAATTTATGCTGAAAATTACTATATCTAACGATATTAATACATTTGATGCTGTTTAGACCGTTTTAATTAATACATCTACATACATATATGCACTACATATGCATACGCTATTAATACCACCTGTGATAATATTTGGGATCATTTCTTTTTTAATCGTAACATAATGGAAATCAAATATGTCTTCGATTTGCAATTTATGGCAAAAATGGCTATATGTGACAGTATTAATACATTTGATGCTCTTCAAACCGTTTTAGTTAATGTGTACCGTGCACATAGTACGCGCAATAGCTTTAGGTATACACATTGAACTATACTTGTCATTCCGCGTTACACTTGCTGTCACATCCAGTTTGTCTATGGTCCTAGGATGAACACTTCAATCGATCATGCCATGACCTGAAATTTAGTTTCGCTTCGTATAAGATCACGTCATATCGAATGTATTGCACCGTGTTAAGCAAAAAAGTATAAATACAAATTGGAATGTATGTCTTGAAAAGCTCGTTTTCGAAATTATGGAAAAGAAACTAAAATTATGTAATTGTTCAAAATTTATATGGTTCCTTGTTTTATAATATTAATCATAATAATAGATGTGAAATTAATTAGGCGTAAGTTAATAATTTGCCGAATTGATGCTCCCAATGCTATGCAATATGGATATATAAATAATGGATAATACATGGATATGTAAATAAACTATTTGTATTTTTACAGATGTGTTTATTGCATTCTTCAAGTGCTTAATTTTTCAGGATGCCAATTCGTCCGAATATCGATCCACAGTACTCGTGGCTTAAATAAATAAAGAAACAACAGTCTTGTCCATTAGCTTGCAAAACGCCGAACAACAAGCTTGTAAGAAAAATTGTTTTCGAAGTAAACATTCGAAAATAGAGAGCAACGTGTAAAAATCATACGGGAGAGTACGCGGCGCTGGGAAATTAAATTCGTTTCGGTTAGTCGTGTGTACAAAGGGAGATTGGTTGCGTAATTAAGCCCGTAATCGAAAGCAACGCGAAACCAACATCGTCCGACCGCGATTAATATTTGTATCAATCCGCCATAAAAACGTGGAATAAACTGCATAAAGGCATTTTGATTCCTCGACATTACTTATTAACAAGTTCTTTTACGTGAAACGTGAACCAGAAAATTAATTTACGATCTAAATATTTTTATAAAAATTATCCGAGCTTATCGAAGTTCAAACGTTTTAAACGTTTCTTCGTTATTAACCCCTTCCCGTATCATTTAGCTCGGAAAACTTCGAGCCTTGTCCATTCTTAAGTAGTTTTCCTCCGTTTTTTATATGTACAACAAACTTTGCACATTCTGGGTGGACATGAGATTATAACTACGAGTCTGATTTTTGATACCCACGTTTGCTATAAAATTTTGATCACGAGTTCGACTCATGATATTTATATCTAGTACAAAATTATAATCACGAGTCAGACTCGTTAAAGTACAGCAAGGGGTTAAACTAGTACTAATATATTCAATAATATAGTACTAGTATACTTAGTACTTCGTTATCAAAGTACTACTAGTATTGCTGTTATAGTAATAGAGAAGCCATAGAAATAGATAGGTAGAAAAACCAACAGTTTGGATTGTTCGAGTTTATATTTAATAGTAGTTTAAAATAGAGCCAGCTTACAATTAGCCAATTCGAAGTGTTTTATCGATCAAACATGGAGAACATACTTTTACTGAACGAGCGTGAAAGAAGCCCATAATTAGAAACAATTTATCTTCACGACTTTAACAAACGGTAGAAATAAAATTGAGTAGCTTGATTTACACTGCGTTATAAGGCTACCTGAAGAAGAACCTACCAGATCGTTTAGAAATAGAACTGCGCGTACGTACATTTACACCCGGCTAAATCGTACCTTTCATTTCGAGAATACAGCAGGTGAAAAATGAAATTAGCTAGCTCGCTACTCGATTGAATAATGGAAGGATTTCTTCGTTGATTCGCACGTTGAAAAGGTTCTATTTGTGCCTCGAAAGTGGCTCTGTTTCGCTGTGACGTCTCCGCTCCGTGATTAAGTATTCATGCGCTTTCAATTTGAGCGATGGGACTCGAATTGGAATGAAACCGTCGCTCGCGCGTTTAATTGTAACAGAATTTCGAGCACGAATATTGGCTGAAAAAATAGCGCGCTCGGAAATATCTGTGCTTTGATAGCCTTTTGGTCGTTCACGCCGTAATCATCGTTTTCTATTCTGATAATAATCGGCTCGCCGGGAACAAATCATCGAATTGCGTTACGCTGCGTATCTATCCATCGCGTCGCGCATAAATCGCGTTTTTAATGACGCGGCTCGTATCGCCCACTGCTGCTTCCACGTGTATCAGCCTTTTAAAGCTTTCTCACGGTGTAACTAACAACCACGATTTATTACCTTCGTCATCATCGTTACGCTTTTAAGTTCATGGGCGCGTCGACGCGTCGTGATAACTTGCCCCAAATATTTCGGGAATTTATGCTCGATAAAACGTTTCGAAAGCTCCGCGTTAAATCCGCAAATTATTAATTTGAACACGAACCGAATTTCAACCGTGAAACGCAGTCTCGTTTCTATTGATTTTAACAGATTTCGGAAATCCATTAA
This sequence comes from Ceratina japonica, assembly GCA_019453355.1. Classification (NCBI taxonomy): domain Eukaryota; kingdom Metazoa; phylum Arthropoda; class Insecta; order Hymenoptera; family Apidae; genus Ceratina; species Ceratina japonica. The sequence continues at coordinate 10,665 of SMSR01013900.1, forward strand.
TGAAGTTCATATTGTCGTATAATATTTGGAATAAATTTTGATAGCTTATAATACTTTTAAGACTGAAACAGGCTATTAAAAATTGAAATCAAGTGCATTAATTTACTAAATAATCTGTACGAAAAATGGTGTGAAAATTAAACTTGGTAGAAATCGTAAGGGAAATGTGAAGAGGTCATGGTTTTCAACTTTTTATCTGGACTTGTCGTTTTGATCATTTATGTGAGATTCAAATTTAGGTCAGGTACATTAATTTATTAAATAATCTATACGAAAAATTGTGATAAAATTAAACTTGGTAGAAATCGAGAAAAATTGTGAAGGTCACGTTTTTGACCTTCTTTTCCGGGCTGGTAATGAGAATTTTAACGACACATTTTAACCCCTTGAATTGGATTGAAAAAAATGTCAGAGCGCTTGGCCTGATTTTAAAACAGTTATTCAATTTTAAATTATGCGTATTCAATTTTGCTTCTGACTATATCACACTCTATGTATTATAACATTGTTTAATCTCTATTTTCTATTAATTGTAATAGGATTATAATTTCAGGTTTGAATCACGAGGAACGTTGAATTTATATGTTTTAACTTTTATATTATTTACTAATATTTTAAATAGTGTGTTTAGTTTTGCTCTTAACTGTATATCATTCTTTATGTACTAATAAGTTGTTTATTCCTTTTTTCATTAATTGCCGAATAGCATTTTTAGCTTTGAATGACAAGTGATGTTAAACTTATACACTTTTAATTTATACACTATTTACTACTGTTTCATACAGTACTTCGGAGAACATTTCTCAAATTATCACTAAACGCATTAGATATGTATCTGAGAATCAATTGCAAATGGTGCGATAAATCATTTCGGTTTAAACCAGCTTTCGATCAGATGACACAGAAAAGCAATCAATTTAGTAGTCGCCCCATTTCTGAGCCTCGGATCCGATCTCAGATCCCGAGAATTTCGATACGGGAAGCAGAAATCCTTCGTTAATTGCGGGTGATTAGTGTGGAATAATTTGATTGTCGTTTATTTGTGCCGACACGAAAACCGGACGAGACAACAGTCCAAGGAAACGAGTATTGATCGATGTATATTTGAATTTGTACAGAAGCAAGTTAAAACTGAACCATAAAATAAATCCAAACGCGATTAATGATGTTTATAAACTGTTCTTATTTCAATGTATTTACGTTCTTTTACTGCATTAGTTTGTCCATTACGATTCCACGAGACGAAAAGCAAGGTACAGTGGCAATTATTAACATTAGAACATGCCTTCAAAATAGAATAATTTTTTTAATATCGAATCAAAGAACACAATTTTTTGTGAGATCCTAGAAGCCTTAGTTTATTATGTAATGAGCAAACAAATTGTTCAAAATTCTTATTGTTCAGAATCGTGAAGAAAAAAGTGAACGTTGTGTTTTTTAACTTTTTTTTATTGGAATCTCAAACAGAAATCTGATACATCCCGTTTACCAATCTCACAATAAAATTACAACTTTGGAATCATGTACATGACTATTGTTGGAGATATATTTAATGTTGGGAATACATATATCGATCTATAATTTATTTATTTATTTTTTGTTTAAAGCTTCATATTTTGGATGGTCGCATCAACAATAGCGTCATTACCGACATATCAATGAATCTGTACAAGTTGTTTGGTTTTGGGATGATAGAAATGTTTATAATGAGTTTAGAAGGTTGATCCTGTTAAAGAAGTATATAACATTTGAGATATTTTCCTCCTCATTTAAGTTACTCTTCACATTGTCTTCAATTTATCTATAATTTAGTGATGGCTAGAACTTCTATACTTTTGAATTACTCGTGATCCGATCACGTTCGTTCCCAATTGCGGTAATTAGTTTCGTGATTGCTTCTCGTTCTTTGAAAATCTGCTACTTCCGCACCTCATATGAGCCGTGCCCATTTAAACCGGTAAATTAAATGAAAGTGAATAATTTTCATCATTTAATCAAAATAAATGGTCGATTTATAAAAATTATATTGGATATTTTAGACATCAGAAGTTACTTCCTTTTTTACTTTTTTTTGCAGACATCATTTTTATTACTTTAGCAGATATTAATGAGGCGATTATAACAAATCCGTTCATGGTACAAAATCGCAATCACAGTCGTGATCGTGATATTGTGATCAATCAATCGTGAAAAATCACGGTTATAACTTTTTAACAGCATCTCTATTCGTAACTATTGAACAGATAGGATAGACAACCGCTATTGTTCCAATGTAACGCACGAGAGGTTTGCGAAAAGTTCGGAAAGCACTGTTTCAAATCTGAACAGTCCGGTTACCTCGGAATGCTTTTTCAGGATTTCTCGTTCCTGTGATGTTGACGGAACGATGACAGAAGGATGGATAGAGTATCAAAAAGTATACTACTCGCACGGACCTATAACTGTTGATGGTAGAAGTCAGCATGTTCCAGAGTTGATATTGCGTCGCATGCATCGTTCGGTTTGCTGAGCACGTCCCACACATACAAAATTTGAACACCATTTAACGCAGAATAAATTTTTTAATATTGATCTAATCTAAGTAATTCAATTTTATTTGAAATCTCCTAGAAGGTTTCGTCCATTCAATAACGAAACCCGACAACAAAAAGCTCTCGATGCGATATTCCCTACGTGAATTTTATGGAGTTTTTATGGAGCAAAAAGAAATCCGGAAAATGAATTGCTCTATCACGTACCGTTTCCGAAAAATACAGGTTTTTATAAAAAATCATGATGAATCATAAAAATGTATTATATACATATACGTGTATGTGTTATACAGAAATATTGACAGATATATATTACAGATATATATTATGTATTCATATTTACATTTTACTTGCTTTATCAAAAAAATGAAGTGTTAATAATAATAGATAGTAAATCATAAAAATGATACACTAATTGATTTTAATGAAGCTTTATGCTGTCTAACTCAGTTGTTAGATAAGCAACCAGCATATTCGAGACGCAATAAAAAAGTTGAAACTCGCGACGCTCTTCCGCTTTAAAAAGTGTCCAAATACATTCGTGACGCGATATAGACATATCGTTTGAACGATCCTGAAGAATGGTACAACTTTGACACTTCGTTTCCGAGTGTTACTCCATTGAGACTGTGACGTGTAAAATATTTATAGCAATCTTTTTTTTAAATAAAATAATCGATAACTGACTGTCTACAGATAAATTAGCAATAATTCGTGTATGTAACCTAATTTTTAATTGTAATTGTAATTTTCTTGTTTTATCAATTATTAAAAAATACTTTTAAGAGTTGTAAATCACGTTAATCATGTAAGGTTTAAGAAATAAAATTGCAAAGGGTATCTCAGAAAGAACGCTTTAGTATTATACTTGGAGATTCTGAAAGCCAAGTGGTTCTAAGCTTAACGCGATACTAAGTCAAAAGCTGTTTCACTTTAGGCAACTCAATGAATAGGGTTTATACATATATACAACATACATATGTACGTTTCAGATCTCTGCTATCAGAAGATACACAGCCTTTATCTCGAGGAACGTTGAATAGGTACAAAGCGAGATCGCATTGCGATTTACAGGGCTCAGAAGAACACTGAATATTTTCTTAAGCAACATTAAGGCAACCTTTCACGTCTGCACATTCATTCAAACGAGTTGCTCATTTTTCTGAAGCACGAGATCTAATTTCTTTCGACGCTCTTCTAATATTTTACGCTCTTACTCTATCTTACGCTCTTCTATTATTTTAAACAAATGACACGGTATAGCGATTACACACATAACCGATGGTACAACTGGATAGGAATTGATTCTAGCTTAATGTCATATTCTATGTCGGAAAATAAGTCGAAAATATAGAATAAAATTTTCACATCTGAGACTTAGTCTTCGAAAAAATTGATTATAAAAATCTACTCGGTACTCTCGATCGACGTCTTTTCCTTTTATTTTATGCTTTTATTATTCAATTTATCCAAAATAGAATAAAGTTACATTAACATGTATAGGCAGGATGTACAGTGATATTCATTGAGCGACTCGTCCGAGTGTACATACGTGTACCTACGAGAATTAAAGTACAGCATAATATAATTTAGAAATATTAGATAATTTATGTATGGCCTTGGGATGATATAAACAATGCCTAAACACATTCCATTCGATAAATAACTTTCATTTCAATTCAACCAATACTTAACTTGGAATAATTTTCATTTGTATTATTTTTTCTCGCAAATTCATTTTTATTACTTTGCAAAGAAACTGCTTAGCTATAAATCCATATTATATCTGATCGTTAGGTTCAAGAAACGAAAGTTCAATCGGAACTGAAATTAACTATGCGAATTCTAAATGGACAATTCAAGCCGGCACTAAAAAGCATTTGAGGATATAGTTTTTCAGAGTAAAAACATCAGGTGCGGGTAATTTTATGCAAGCCTGGATTATGTTAAACTAATCCGTCGTTGCCATATAACCAAAAAGAGGGGAAGATAAAGGAAAGACGCAATTCGTCTAACTGAGGCTAATGCGATTCACTAATTTTACGTCGTCGTCGTGCCGTCGTGCTGTGACTACGTCCCGTGTAATAAATTAGAGGCTTTCACCAAGGTGTGTCACAAATTAGCATGGATGCGAGGACTTGTAATTATCACTGATCGCTATAAACTGTTAGTGTTAGTGCTAGGCAGCAATTGCAATGGTTACATACTGAGAAGAAGAATTGATTCGCTTACTGAATATTAATACATTTAATACTCTCCAGACCGTTTTAATTAATAAATCTATTATACGTACATACATAAACTTCATATATAGTATATATATAGAGATGAAGATGAAATTAATGACATATGCCGTGGTACTTGGGATCATCCCTTTTTTAATTAAGTGCGAGGGCCAACAGGACTTGTAATATAATTATCACTAATCGCTAGAAATTCTTACTAGGCAACCATTGCTAGAAGTATTATATACATATACTAAGAAGAATAATTGATATTGCATTCGAATTTATGTTTTCCCTAATTTACTGTCAATTATTTAAATTCGGTAAAACTGTTGAAAATCCGGCTGACGAAAATTCATTCGAACGCTTTTTACTTGAACTCTACTTGATCAAAAAAAGTCTGAAAATACGCGAAATAGAATGTAAATACCAGTCCCAAGAGGGCACATCGCATAACAAGACAAACCCAAGGATTACAAGGAAGAAATGTAAACACTCCGCAACCTTCTCGAAAATAAGATCTATATCATACAGCAGATTTGTTATTAATATACGTAACATTCTTTCATTCGTAACTTAGGAACCATGACCTAGAACAGAGTGCATTTTATTCAACTTATCCGCCTATAATATGTATATAAAAAATGATCGAATTCGGAGGTGAGGTCCATTTTCAATAGTTTTACCTTCAATTCTTTCCTCATTCTAATATTTATATCTAAAATGCATTATACATATTCTGCCAAATGTCTAATAATTTAATGCATAATAATCTGACGAATATCAGTTTTTGTCCTGGCGAACGAGACCAGAAATGAGCGTTAGATAGGGAACGAAAAATTCGGAAAACGGAATAATCAGCGCTGGGCTTATATTTATTCATCCCGCGGTTCTAACTGTTCTTTGTGAAGGTACCTGGAGGACGGTACGTATGCAAAAGTATAATTCACGTAGCGCTGCGTGCTGCGTCATTTCGTATTTAAAACATTTTTTAACCGGGACCGAGCAGAAAACCGCACTTGCTCTTTGGGAAACGTATCAAACGCAAATAGCGACGGGAACATGAAAACTTGAAAGCTTGTGTGTTCAACCGAATACTTATCTGACAGTCGTGACGTCCCATCCGACGTAACGTCTGATAATACGAATTAAAAATTTAATTAACATACAAATGAAATATAGGATGAACACATGCATCACTGGGAGTGGCTGCCAAACCGACCGTATCAAGAGTGATGCATGATGAAAAGGGAGAGGCTAGCTGCAATTGGAATTAAAAAAGAAAACTGGAATACTCGATATTAGTTACTTAGTACTTATTCTATATTAATTACGTGTTAAACTCACGGTATTAGTTCCTGTTAACACGCATGAAAACCATTGGATACGTACATGCTTTCATCGAAATTAATTGCAGACTAAGAACCAAATTAAATTCATTTTTTATTAATTGAATTTGTAAATCCGTGTTTGCACTTCATATCCTCCTTTAACTTGGAGACCTTCCTTG
>SMSR01013901.1:0-19527 GCA_019453355.1 Ceratina japonica
ATGGTCGAACTTCGATTATTTCTGTGATTTTATCGACATTTTCGACGACCGGCCTACCTGTGCGAGGTGCATCTTTAACATAAAAAATACCTGAACGGAATAGACGAAACCGAAATTGCACTTAATTAATTAGCTGTTACCAACCGTGAATGGACCAAACAAAAAACAGTAAAAGAATTTTCTTAGTGCGAAATGTCATCTTTTCAACGAGCATAAATCTAAAGTTGTTTGATCGATAGAGATATCAATCACTGCAACTATGTAGCGAAAAAATAATGGATTTCTTTTTCTCCAACCTAATATTTCTGGCTTGATGCGAAAAGTGCCGGTCTCATATTTTTGCAAACACGTGTATTACGGTACTAAGTTTGTAAACAATTGTGTTCTTTATAAAAAGCAACAACTTTTAATTCTATTTAGAAATCACCATTACTTATAATGGCAGTGTCAAAATTTTTTATGAAATTAACTGGTAACTGTAAAATATATTGCACAAGTATTGTTTTAATGCGCTCGGTAAGCATGATAAATTTAAAGCGAAGTTTTAATAGCTCATGGTTGTTAGAGGATGGGTTACTGTGCTGCTGACTACTGTGATGTTAGTTTACTTGAAGTATTCACTGCAGACACAACAGCTTAATCTTAATCTTCTTCAAACAATTTTCGCCCTGAAACAAATTACTGTTTTAACCATTCTTGCCGCAACATCGCACATAATAGTTGGCTTCTAAACAAGTTTTGGGAATAATTGTTGTATAGGGAAATTATGAAACTGTACGCGTTACGTTTTTCCGCGGGAGCGTCGATTCAATGAGTTGTTTTTTTTAGTTTCATTTTTATTTTCGCTCCACCGTATTTCGTTTGACCCATATGTTTCCAAACTGAATTTCAGCCGAACAGTCGAGTTCCGCGCATTCATGCCGCTCGCGCTCGTACGGCTTACGAATGCACAAGATGAAAACGCTAAATTAAAAGTGTAAGATTGATCGTGCGTCCGTTCTATGCATCCGTTAGCTTCGCGGCCCATTTTTCCATCCGAACGAGACCGCGGTATTGCCGAAACGATCGTTCGTTTTCATCGAGCTACATGCCTTTCAATTGAAACTGTTGCGTCAACGAATCGATTTCAGCTACTAAAAGCCCACCATTACACTGACGAAACGGTAAGCATTTGTGGTGGCCTAACAAAATTACGTTGCGCCACATTCACAAAGTAAAATGATTTATGAAATTTGAAAAGAATTATGATAAACAAATAGAAATTATGAAATCTGGGTTGGAAGTGAATTAAATCTGAAATGGAAAATTTTAATTGGTTATAACTCAGTGTCCGTATTTCATGTTATTTGAATTTTTCAGGAGTACAGTAGAAGGATAAAGCAAAAGTAAAACGATAAAATGTAATTATTATATTTTATTACGTCACACGCACAGTTCATATGCAAATGTATTGTGCACTCGCTGAATTGTTTCCTTTGAGAACAGAGTTTCGAGCAATATAAAATTTATGTTTAACGTCGATTCATTTCTCTGTACGAAAATACCAGCCAACAAAATTTTTCGTTCTGCATTTTTATTGACAGCACGCAGCCAGTATTTTCATATTTCCTTCATTCAGTTTTCTAAAACTGGCCCTCGTATAATTTATGCGTATTTTCAGTTTTATCTACTCATACCTTTTAGTCGACCTTCCTTCTTTTCCAATATTTTCATCACTTCATCCAAGAAATAACTTGCTCCACTTTCTTATTTACCTGACTACCTTCCATACTTCGACGCAACGTATGATTCCTTTGACTTTGAACCAAACTCTTTTCTTCCAGTTGGTTGCACCGCATATCTAAATAGCAAACGAAAACAGTATTATGGCTAGAAAATTACAAAAATATATTCCAATTTCTCGTTCACTTCGGTAGCTCTGTTCAAAACATTGTAAAAATTCTTTTAGAACATTACTTTTAAGTAGCAGCGTCGTTCATTTTACGTTCGAGACGGTTTTAAATGCTAGCATCAATTTATTATTCACCATGTTCGATTTTCTTTGGGCTGTAAAACGTCGGTGAAAGGAAAGAGCTACGAACGCATACATAGGTATTCCTTCGTAATATTCCTTCTCTTGCGATGGAATTCAGTTTTGGTTCTGCAAAGGGTACCGGGAACGTTCCTTTGTTTTGTATAAATCGCTGTCGAAAAGCGTCTCGCAGCGTCGCGACGCCGATAACAGAGAATAAGACGGAGATGTATGGAACGGAAGGTAGGTACACAAACGCGGTAAATGCATCGTGCGCGGAACACAATTTCGAATTGTTTGGAAAAAGGATCGGGCGGAAATAGCGCGATGTAAAACAGCGCGAGGCGAGGCTGCCATTCTATATCGAACACAATTTCCATTTTAAGCGAGTACAATTTTCGTCCGGGTAATTCGATCCGCGTATAATCTATGAGCAAGATTTTCGATTTCAGATTAAGAGAAAACGTATTTCATATCGCTTGTCCCGGCAAATAATACATACGTCCTAATTGTCATCTAAAAACTAATTATATCCCACTTATTAGTTTATTGTTCTGTATTCCATGAAATGTACTGTCTGTGACAAAACGTAATTAACATTTAAAAATTGTTATATTTTATTATCGTTCGCTGATCTGTCGTGCAACGTTCTGTTTCAAAACGGTTTCACCCCGTTCTCGTAAAAAGCAAAAGCGGACACGAGCTTTGCCGAATTCGCCCAAAAGTTCTATATTACCCGTCAGCTGAATAATAAGACGGATCCTCCCTCGCGGCGTTGTCCAAATATTTCACGATGTTTGCTCGCTTCCACGCTCCGCGCGTAATCACGCGTGAAACGTCTTAAGAAACTTTTACCGCTTCTTCCCTCGTTCCGAAGGTTTGCCTCTTCGCCGATCTGATGCCCTACCGTGACATTTAAGTGCATTAATATTAATGCCATCCGCTTCGCCCGCCTTACTCATTCACCGGGATAATTCCGTTCTCCTGAAAAAACGGAAAGTAAATAAGAAAAGGACAGGAAAGAAAACAAGAACTTTCGTATCCATTTGAGATTTGCGATTCTTATGCGATTTCAAACTTGCCCCATTTTTATATCCCCCGCAATTTATGTCGCGAACTTTTCATTTCAGTCCGAGAGAGGGTATAATATCAAACAGAAAGAACTAATCCAACAGTCGAAGACTCGTAACGTAAATCCCCAACGCGATTTGCGAGAATGAACGGTTACTGCCATGGCTGCTGCTTCTTATGGCAATCGGAGCCGTGACGGGCTATTTGTGCGGGGCCTTTTGTCATCTTTCGCGAAAATGAATATCCGTAACGCACAGCCGTAATCCCCGGAGAGCATCCGAGCTGGGACCTACGCGGAATGACGCGCAGTTCCATACGCGCGCGATAGAAGCACAGGAATGCGACGTTGAATGGACAGAATTAATGGGAACGGACTCCTAGGTAATAACCGGACGACCCTTGTCCCGTTGCCCATTGTTGTTGCTCTTCTGATACGAGCCACGCGTTTATCCGACTACGGGCTCTGGAAAAATCACATTAATCCGTGACGTAAAAGATTTTTTGCAGTCTCGGAGAAAGTAATTTAATATTCGCTATCCAGAGATAGAGTAACTGTTCTACTAGTTGACCGTTTTAAATTATACAATAATATTATTGTCGACCATTCGAAAAAATATATATATGTATTAACGATGATAATGACACAAAGAACTGATTTAAAAGTTAGCAGTAACTCAAGGTTTTAGAGTGCAAGATTTGGTCGATCATGTTCATTATTCAACTGTATAAAAGATTGTTAATTTTTATTCCTAGTGTAAGCAATGAAGCAATTCGAAATATATTGTTGACCAGGGATCGGATGTTTATTCATTATTATGCGACAGTATTCTAAATATACCTGCTTGACTTTCATAGTTTGATCATTTCTATGTCGACATTCATTACAATATTATTTCTTATCGATTTTCGTGATGTTTAAACTAATGGCTTAAGTAGAATGGTTTATTGCTAGACTGATGAAATTGTTTACGATAACATAAATTATTGTAAAAATTTATTTGATTTATTGAATAATATAATGATTGAAACAGTATACTTGAAAATTAAGCGAAGCGTAATTAGAAAAATTCATCCCGAAATGTGCAAGCACAGTGAATGCATAATTCACGCTCATTAAATAGCCCGTTTTCATGCCATTTTCCGCGTTCCACACCCTTGAAGTCCACACCGGCGTTTGCTTTCTCGCCAAAAAGAGGATGTCGATCATGAAATAAGGTCAACGCTTCGTCTCGAGGCGGCCGCAATTTTTCGCCTGACGACGAATTTCAACGTCGAAAATGGCTCGCATCCTGTCATATGCACATGTGTAGTCTTGATGTAATTATTAATATTGATATCTATCATTCTAGTATACGTATTAATTTTTTTTTTAGTTTTTAGTTCTCTTTTCTAGTAATTAGTTAACAAAATGCATTTACAAGAATATACAAGGTGTTGCATTGATTTGTAAAACGCATTTTTGTTTATTACTCCTAAATAACCTGAACTTAGGGGGAGTTTATCTAATAATGGGCAACGTGAATAATAATGATACGGTACCGCGTGCATATGGGTAGACATCAACGTAGACGGTTAACAAATTGCTGTACAACGGCCAAACCGGAAAATAATTAGATATGGGGGAATATATTGAAGCACCGAGAACCCGTCTGATCAATATGAAGACGACCTTACATTTGTAGACCGCGCGCTTGATATTCCGCGGTATTTCGGATTCGTATTCACCTACAAGGACAACGTCAATCTTCTAGAGTAATTTCAGAATATCTTATCTTTGAATGGCTGGGAAACGGAATCGTATTTCTGAAAATATGAAAATGATAGACAAGAAATCGTTATATAAGAGACCTAATTTGTTTAAATAGACTAATTACAATTACGACAGAAAGCTTGGAGGAAAACTATCCTTTTTTCGTAATTGCTTTACCTCCGCCACATTCTATGGAATGTTTTTGTGCGACCACAAATTCTACAAAATATTCATTTCGGTGAAGCTGAACGTTTCAGATGGTCAAGCATTCATGAATTATTTAAGCTATCCCTTTGACCGTAAAATCTTTCCACTGTGCCATCTCTTATTTGCTCAACTATAGCACGACTAATATTCTTCATAAATTTTGTTATACTATTGATATAAGTACTCTAGTGCTAGTAAAATATGTCATATAAGTCATGGTCGACAAGCGTCTGTTGGAGAAAAAAGTTTATAACCAAAATTTCAATCGTGTACGAACAGAGGAAAACTGGAATTGATCGAAGCCGCAGGTGCGAAACAGACGCATGATGACAATGCGCGCACAATCTTGGTCGGCGGAACGAATGCCAAATGCCTGATGGTCGGTTGTTAGAGTTTTTTGATGGGACCGCAATCGTATTTGTCGCAGTATTGCGCAATAAAATCAATAAATGACAATTTGACAGCCGTCGTATGTTCAACGGATCGAAAATGAACGTTGATTTATTTATTTATACCGGACAACAAACTGCAAGACCATCTTGACAGTATCGTATGTTAATTCCTACATACATGAAATATAGTGCTTGTTTTACAAATGTAGTTGAGATTTCTTTGTATAAGTCGCATAGTTATTATTATACGTAAAGAACGACTATGCGAAAATAAAATTTATAACATAGAAGTAAGAATTTATAAATGATGGTGAATGCAATTCTACTCGTAGTTTGAGCTCTTGTGTTTATTCTTGATTTCGGTTTCGCAGCGTGACTACGGGAAGCTGCGCGATGATACATTACAGTCTTTTTAAGAAGCCGGAGTGCCGCCGGTATTACGGACCGCGAAGAATCTCATCCGTAAAGATAACAAATGCGCTGTAACTTCCGGACGTACGTTACACACGCCGCACCGCTATGCAAAACCGACCAAAACCATATTTCGGAACTGAGATATTTTATCAAATAGCTAAGTAGTGCGTGCTAAAAGAATTAAATTTCCCTGTTATTTGACGAATAATTATCTCGTCTTCTCTGTGAGAATAGAGAAATCATTAGATTAGAAAATATGGAGGTATATGCTGAGGAATAAATATCGCAGCTAGGCAATTACACGTATTCTATTAGCGAGAACCATAAATTCTCCAGATTAAAGCCCTCCATAAATCGAGTAGAGCCAGGCGGACCTCTTTTGTTCCATCTAATTGCTTCACGCGTTCACGTTTCCCCAAGTCAGTTTTTTCTTTCTTTCAAATTCTATAGGGATTTAACATGGTTGGCACACTGATAAAATACACATATGAAATTTTACTGCTTTCTCTGAAATTGGTGGAAACATCGATTATCTAAATTCCAAGCAATGATCTTCGTACGCTATGTAGGCACGAGGCGATTCAGCAAAATGTCATTCGAAATTATCCACTAATTAATAATTATTGATTTCATTATTGAGCCTGATAAAAATACTTTCAATAATCTCCATTATACAATGTGTTTATACATATAAAGAATGATCTGATAAAAAAGGTAAATTATTGTATATGATACTTCTTACTGGTTGATCTCATATTTTTTTAAATTGTTCCGCAGTAATAATTTAAGGATGTTGAATTAAATATTCGTGTGGCGAATTTTAGTCGATATTAAAGCATTATATGATTAATATAAACTCTGCAGAGTGTATCAGTTCACTTCACCGTCCGCGTGGTTATCTGGCAGCGTGGTTTCCTTGGGAGCAAGTATAACTACCGACCAGTTCGAAACTGGCGGAAGTTTCTGATGCTCGGTGATTCCCCGGGCCAGCGGAGAGAGCCTCATTTCCTAACGCGACAAAGTAATCTTCCTCGGAGGGGAAAGTGGAATTAAAGGGAAGTTATAATTAAACACGTATTCGAGCGTGGAAGAGCGAGATGGGTCGATCGCGGAAATAACAATCGGCCTCTCTCTTTCGCTCGGTTCGCCGACGAGTCAGTCGGACTTCCTCTCGTCGAAGATCATCAGCCTTTGTGCGATTCAATGTTTTTCCGGGGTCGTTTGTCGGCTCTGAAGTTCCCGGTCCAGGAGACTTCGGCCGTCTTATCTGCCTCGGTTCCTAAGGTCCCTTTCTCTTTTCCGGTTCTCGTTCTCTTTGTGCCGCGACCCTCTTTCGTCTCTTTCCCTATCCGTTATCTAGTTGTCGTTCACTGTCCGACTCCCTGCCGTGGCTCTGTGTTTCTGTCTTTCAGCTATTTCAACCTCCGCCATCCCGAGGCAATTCCCTTTTCCACGCTCCAACTACCCTCCCACCCTTCCCTCCCACCGTTTCCCTCGCCGTTCCTTCAGTGTCGAGGCAGCTCGCATCGTCTATCGCTTTTCTTCTCTTCTGGCAACCCTTTGTTCACCGGCAGTCATCTCCCGCGCTTCTTCGCCTTGAAACCAGACCACGCCGCGCGAGGATCGTGCCGATCGCCGCGGGACGGGAGATTCCGTCACAAACTTCCCGAAGTTTCATTTTAATTCATAACAAAAGAAGGATACTGGTCGGAAAAAAAAGATTAAGTCAACGTCCTCGCCATTAATGTCACATCTGGGATAGACTGACGAATAACACAGTTCTGACGTAATTGCTAAGATTAATTCTTCTTCAGATTAACTCTACCATGAATTTCTGTGAAAAAATTAATTTTAACGGAAGTCACACAGACTCGATTCATCTTGAATTTAGGTGCGACGTGAAGCATAGGATTAATCGTCGGCCTGTTTTGGAAGGGGAGGAGGGTGGGTGGGTTATTCAAGTTTCCAAACTCCTTTCTCGGGGAGCAAGTTTTTCTCCGACGTTAAACGACGACGAAAAGCACAAACTTGTTTCTCAAACAAGTGACTCGCTTAATTTGCAACCACTTCCGTCCAAGTTCACCCACTTCTCCTTCGAAATCGAACAGCCGTGATAACAAGAGAGACATGCACAGAGAGAGAAAGAGAGAAAGAGAGAAGGAGGGAGGGAGGGAGGGAGAGAGAGCAACACAAATAGGCAATTTACACTAAATTCTTCTATTCTAAAAATTCTAAAAAAAATGTAGCAATATTTTGTGCTTTATGAGTACTCATCTTGACGCATAATTTAGAATACATAATGATGCAATTAGAATGGAACGTACAGTAACAATCTTTATACGTTCATTGAGGATATTCTGTTTCGGACATATTTAGTCGATGATATATATTGGGTTAGTAGAATATACGTAAAGTTTATGAACACAGCATACGCGCATATTTTCGTCAGACATATTTCACTCATGCAATAATTGAGTACTTTAGATCAGTAAGTTTCAGCACTTGAATAATTTCCGTCATTTTATGAGGTACGAAAAGACATTCTTAATCACAATTTCTCAGTTTAAAAAATGCTATAAAGTATCGGAAAATGTATGTTAAAATAAAATTTACTGTAAATTATTTGCAGGATTTTATGAATTAATTTCCACATGTCATGACGATCGTGAAAGCTTATCTGGCAAGAAAGCATACTTTACGCCGAACCGCGTGGGAAACCTGCAATCGAACTGTCATTTTGTCAGACCAGTATCACTGCTATTTTACTTACACAGCATTCATAGTATATTTATTAAACATGACATCACAATTACACTGCAGACTTGTATGCAAATCAAGACATCTGTAATGGTAATTTAAATTCATGAAATGAGAAATATAATTCAGAATTGGATTAATCATTTATAAACTATAATATTCACTTTATCTTTCACACTCTTTATGTACATGGATTATAGTATAATGCATTTTTCATATTTTCTCCGGATATAATTTTCCTATAAATGCATAAAATTTGCATTCTATATATGTACATGTGTATATTTTTAAATTCATTTCTCGACATCGTATAAATAAAATTGTTCCGCTGTCGCTATGCGTTAATTTAGGAAATAAGAGTCAAACGGTGTCGACAAAAGCCGCAGTTAAGGGCAGGGAGCACGCTCGAGAGGCCGTGGCCCGGCTTTGGCCGATTGCCCGTGTGTCTTTAACCGCTCAACCCCTGCTTTTATCCGGCACGGTACGGCACTCCGACCGAGCACCACACCGCACATCGTCGTTTCTCAAGGGGCCGGATGCTACGGTACGACGTTTAGACGTGAGGGACGTGACGTTAAATGGGTACACCTAATATCCAGCGACGAGGCTGAATTATACGACAGTCCTTACCGCTCATTTAGTATTCCGCGAAGATAATTTCAGCTGAATCCATTAAGCAACGGCAACGGCAATGGCACCGGCAGAGGCGTTAAGTTTCGCCCTTTCTCTCTCCTTATTCACGCTGGCCGGATGCTGAAGGAAACGTGGCCGGACGAACCGGGAACGGCGAACAGCGTGTTGTCGCGATGATCCGTATCCGTATCCCACTGGGGAGATGAACACCGTGATTTAACGACCGAACTAAATGGGCTGTTGCGTATTGAATTATGCCAGTATGCAACCTTGGATTGTTTAAATACTTATGGGATTAGATCTTGGTAATTAGCGTTGTGAGAATAGAATACATTATACAAATGATGGTGTACGAATAATGACCAAAATGTCTGGTTTTAGAATTTTATTTAACGCTCTTTTAAATTTCTTATATCGTTAATTCCTTTTAATTCCTTGTAGCATAACAGTATGTTACTTTGGCGCAACATAAATTTGCAGATAAGTGTAAAAGAAATTGTATGTAAAGGTATAAAACGTGCCTAGTAATTATATTTTCAAATTTCCTCGTGGCGATAGCTACTATCCGCTCACGAAGGTTTCTACACATAAGAGACCTGTATAATTCGCTGTATTAATATGTATAGCGTTGTCACGCGACAAAGGGACTTTAAATAACCATCAATGCCTCCCTGTGTTCATAACTCGTTGTACTCATTCCACTTGCATCATAAACAAAAGAACATGTCATTTTAATTATTTTTTATTGTAGAATAATTTCGTTTCATGCAAAGCAGTTCCTTACGTAACGTACAATATTCCATGGATATCTTCTTAATAGTACATACACGTAATGATTATTAAATCACTCGTTTTTTAAATAGATATGTATATGTATGTATGCATATAGATGTATGCATTTTCTGTATATTTATAGAAATTGGAAAGTACATAAATAAGTAATCAAATTAATTTCATATAGAATAGAATGTATTAAAGGAAATTGCATTGATAATTGGGTAGATCATTATTACCTTACATAGTTAATAGGATTTTGACGGTAATTGGAATAAGCTGTACACGACATAACTAGGAGGATCTTTATTAAAACGCTAATTGATATAAGTAGAGGTCCGGAAATAGTATAAGTCATTACGAATCGAATTGTCTATTAAAATCTATTACTTTAAAATTTTAAATATATGAAATATATGTATATAATAAAATTCAGACTTATTTCGTTTTCAATTTCAGTTTTCATCAAATCTCTTTAGAAGAGAACAAAATAATATCACGTTGAGAAAGACAGTAAAAATTGGCTAGGAGCTTCGTAACAACCTAATTATATTTATGGAACTGACCATCGTCGGCCAGATTCTATTTAACCGAGGATCTCAGCGATCCGTCTTTCATCGAAGCCACGTCGCTCTCTTTAGAACAATAATTCCTCAAAGCGCGGACTAGCGCAGCGTTTCGTCTTGTCACGTCTCGTCGCGCCGCGCCGCCNTATTTGCAGGATTTTATGAATTAATTTCCACATGTCATGACGATCGTGAAAGCTTATCTGGCAAGAAAGCATACTTTACGCCGAACCGCGTGGGAAACCTGCAATCGAACTGTCATTTTGTCAGACCAGTATCACTGCTATTTTACTTACACAGCATTCATAGTATATTTATTAAACATGACATCACAATTACACTGCAGACTTGTATGCAAATCAAGACATCTGTAATGGTAATTTAAATTCATGAAATGAGAAATATAATTCAGAATTGGATTAATCATTTATAAACTATAATATTCACTTTATCTTTCACACTCTTTATGTACATGGATTATAGTATAATGCATTTTTCATATTTTCTCCGGATATAATTTTCCTATAAATGCATAAAATTTGCATTCTATATATGTACATGTGTATATTTTTAAATTCATTTCTCGACATCGTATAAATAAAATTGTTCCGCTGTCGCTATGCGTTAATTTAGGAAATAAGAGTCAAACGGTGTCGACAAAAGCCGCAGTTAAGGGCAGGGAGCACGCTCGAGAGGCCGTGGCCCGGCTTTGGCCGATTGCCCGTGTGTCTTTAACCGCTCAACCCCTGCTTTTATCCGGCACGGTACGGCACTCCGACCGAGCACCACACCGCACATCGTCGTTTCTCAAGGGGCCGGATGCTACGGTACGACGTTTAGACGTGAGGGACGTGACGTTAAATGGGTACACCTAATATCCAGCGACGAGGCTGAATTATACGACAGTCCTTACCGCTCATTTAGTATTCCGCGAAGATAATTTCAGCTGAATCCATTAAGCAACGGCAACGGCAATGGCACCGGCAGAGGCGTTAAGTTTCGCCCTTTCTCTCTCCTTATTCACGCTGGCCGGATGCTGAAGGAAACGTGGCCGGACGAACCGGGAACGGCGAACAGCGTGTTGTCGCGATGATCCGTATCCGTATCCCACTGGGGAGATGAACACCGTGATTTAACGACCGAACTAAATGGGCTGTTGCGTATTGAATTATGCCAGTATGCAACCTTGGATTGTTTAAATACTTATGGGATTAGATCTTGGTAATTAGCGTTGTGAGAATAGAATACATTATACAAATGATGGTGTACGAATAATGACCAAAATGTCTGGTTTTAGAATTTTATTTAACGCTCTTTTAAATTTCTTATATCGTTAATTCCTTTTAATTCCTTGTAGCATAACAGTATGTTACTTTGGCGCAACATAAATTTGCAGATAAGTGTAAAAGAAATTGTATGTAAAGGTATAAAACGTGCCTAGTAATTATATTTTCAAATTTCCTCGTGGCGATAGCTACTATCCGCTCACGAAGGTTTCTACACATAAGAGACCTGTATAATTCGCTGTATTAATATGTATAGCGTTGTCACGCGACAAAGGGACTTTAAATAACCATCAATGCCTCCCTGTGTTCATAACTCGTTGTACTCATTCCACTTGCATCATAAACAAAAGAACATGTCATTTTAATTATTTTTTATTGTAGAATAATTTCGTTTCATGCAAAGCAGTTCCTTACGTAACGTACAATATTCCATGGATATCTTCTTAATAGTACATACACGTAATGATTATTAAATCACTCGTTTTTTAAATAGATATGTATATGTATGTATGCATATAGATGTATGCATTTTCTGTATATTTATAGAAATTGGAAAGTACATAAAAAATCTTCTTAATAGTACATACACGTAATGATCATTAAATCACTCGTTTTTTAAATAGATATGTATATGTATGTATGCATATAGATGTATGCATTTTCTGTATATTTATAGAAATTGGAAAGTACATAAATAAGTAATCAAATTAATTTCATATAGAATAGAATGTATTAAAGGAAATTGCATTGATAATTGGGTAGATCATTATTACCTTACATAGTTAATAGGATTTTGACGGTAATTGGAATAAGCTGTACACGACATAACTAGGAGGATCTTTATTAAAACGCTAATTGATATAAGTAGAGGTCCGGAAATAGTATAAGTCATTACGAATCGAATTGTCTATTAAAATCTATTACTTTAAAATTTTAAATATATGAAATATATGTATATAATAAAATTCAGACTTATTTCGTTTTCAATTTCAGTTTTCATCAAATCTCTTTAGAAGAGAACAAAATAATATCACGTTGAGAAAGACAGTAAAAATTGGCTAGGAGCTTCGTAACAACCTAATTATATTTATGGAACTGACCATCGTCGGCCAGATTCTATTTAACCGAGGATCTCAGCGATCCGTCTTTCATCGAAGCCACGTCGCTCTCTTTAGAACAATAATTCCTCAAAGCGCGGACTAGCGCAGCGTTTCGTCTTGTCACGTCTCGTCGCGCCGCGCCGCCGCCTCGTTCTCCTGAGCATCAACAGGTGCAACCAACGGCCCAACGCGCGCCTCTTTACAACTCCCGTGTGTGGTATCTGCTCAAAAGGTCCCTTAATCGTCGATAAAGCCGGCTCTAGCAGTGATTTCGCCGCACTTCTGGAATCGTCCTACTATCGGGACGCCAAAGCCACCCTTGAAAACGACAGCAGCGTTCAACAGCATTCTCAGCGTTCCCGTTTTCGTCGTTGACCAAGAACGGCTATATGGAGGTGCCATGATCGTAAACAAAAGGAACAAAACCGGTTTATTGAAAACAGCATACTTTCTTTTTGCTCTGGCAAATGAAACCAGCCTTACTACAGGAAATAAGCAGTTTTTCAAGGTGTGTTCAACCCCTGAATTCGGAAATCGAGCCTTTGCTCTCTAGCAACCATTCTATTATCTGTACTCGTTACGACGAATATTTATTTAGATATATGCACAGGTATAATACTGGTTGTATGTATAATACGTATAATAATGGTATTGATGTCATTACTACGGTAAAATCGCAGCTGCCGTTTGAATTGGAGCGCTGCTTAAGAAAAACGCGGCGATGGAATGCAAATGAGACAGATGAAAATGCGAAAGTGCATTTAAGAGAATCTTCTTGAATTATTAATAAATGCTACGGGTTGGGCTCGAATTGCCACTTAAAATTCGATCCTCGCTCGTTGCCGAGTTTGATAACTCGTGTACACAAAGAAAGGGTCCATTAAGTTGTTTTTCCAGAGGTAAACAGCATCGTCGAAGCGCAACATTATGTGCTTACCTTCCGTCACTTATCTACTGTCTTCCTTTTCTAGTTATAAATTCTATTTGAGGGTAACGCTTTTGTTTTTCTCACGAACGGATCTATATTTCTGTTTCCTGTATTTCCATCATTTGACAATAAAGGAAAGGCAAGTGTTTCCTTTCTCAATGTAATAATCCACGGTTACAGTATAATAAGTTCGGGAACCTGCACTGTCAGTTTCGTGTAGCAACGTAATGACTTTATCCTAGCAATTAGTCGAGTACTTCACTAATTATATGGGAAAATATAGATACTTATTATTGAAATTTATATCTTATAACTTATCATACAGGATAATAATTCTGGGAATGCCGGGAAGGATGAGCTGTGTCTTTAAAAATATCTAAAAATCAAGTCTTTTATAGAAATATTAAATACTTTACTTATCGAAGAATTTTTGTACATACAGAAAATAAAAATGCTGATTTTCTTCACAATTTCGTAAAATAAAAATGTACAAGAATCACTCTCGATCGCTTTCGGTAAAACAGAAGAATACACTGAAACGTAACTGATCCGTCTCACCCGCCGGGCCATCTCTCCCTAAACTACCCTTTCTTTCTCGCTTAATCTATACATCTGTGTTTATCATCTTCCTTTTAAGATACTTTATACTCTTGATTGGTAGGACAGCGGTACGGCTGAGTCGNACACTATGACAATGTTTGTCGACAAAGAAAAAAGGAAGAACGAAAACGAAAGTAAACCATAGTTGAGGAGTAGGAAGACTGCGCGCTTAGAAAATGTCAAAGAACAATGACAGAACGGGACACGTAACAACGGCGTAGGTCGACTATCAGGAGAAAAGATGCCCGCGGTTATTTGAAGCGATATCNAATTTAATAATCGAAAAAGTTTTAATGTCATTTAACCGTTAATTGTTGAATTATCTTNGATTTAATCGAAAAAGTTTTAATGTCATTTAACCGTTAATTGTTGAATTATCTTCAATCAAATTAAAGATTATTTTATATCTCAGGAAAGTAACGCTGACTCAACCCTTGCTGAGTACGACAAAATCTTAGTAAGCACAGAGCATCCCTTCAGATCGTCCAGTTCGTTAGTATTCATAATTAGCATTAAATTGTGTTTAAGCTCGGAGAGCTTAACATCCATTACTTGCGGGGTCAGGGACTGCCGCGCCTCGGTCCCAATCCAGCAATTTTATTTCAGTTTGTCCATTGGACAATAGACCGCAAAATGTTATTCACGTAGCCCTGGCCGTAGCCCTGGCCGTAGCCCCGCACAACGCGGTATCGTCGGATAAACGCCGGGATTAATTTACTCTCGAAGCGGGCGGTCGCGAAGCTAAACGCACGCATAATATGCATGTAAGCTATTAAATCAACGGCTGCTGCTCTACTTCTACTACCACTACTGCTACTATCATATTGGCAACCTCATGCCTGTCGTACAGCGTAATCGAATGAATAACCGAGCAAAAAAATTTGCGTAATCTGTTCTTACAGTAAAAAGAACGTCGACGTGCAACTTGTTGACTTCGCGATCTCACATACCAAATAATAAGTTTCTATATTTTTTTCTCCTCATGATATGATTTTTCTTGATGTACTTTCATATGGAGTTGGTTGTACAGGAATTGGAAAGAGAATATGAATTTATCACTTTAGGTCATTGGAAATGTGTCAAAATAAATGTGGTTGTGTTTTTGTATGCTGTAAGTATTTTGGTATAAAGTGATTTGTCTATACTTATCAAAGTTTCCGATACGTATTAAATAATTTAAAATGTAAGGTACTGTTGTATTCCGTAGCTTACGTTTATTAATACTTATACAACTTTACACTTAGGAGGCTATAGGACGGCTGAGATGTCGTTCTTCTGAGTGCGGGAATGGATTGTATACTTGCTGTCCCGAAAGAGTAAGGCTGGACACAGTTCAGTTTTTAATTGTTCTACGCATCCCCCTCTCGTTTACCATTTCCTAATGCAATCCCATTTGTTGCCGATAGTGACTTTTGTTTATCCATCTATACTAAGGCCATATCCGTGAGATCTAAGTCGATCGAATCCCCACCACCTTTCAAACTGCGCGATATGGTACTACTCTTTTAGGACGGCAAGTATAGGAAGTGTGTGTCTGAAGATGGAGAGCAGAGAGAGTTCAAAACTGGAAAACGGGCTAATATAGGTTCTAGGTTTTAGTGGTGGGGATTGGGATTTGTAAAGGAATGACTATTAGGGTCACNCGATATCTCGTTGGTATACAACATTGGTATACAACAGTACAAGAGAGACATATGCTCTTCAACGATGTAGAAANGTTAGACGATATCTCGTTGGTATACAACAGTACAAGAGAGACATATGCTCTTCAACGATGTAGAAAGCTAGGTCAGCAAATTACATTATCGAAGGACAGGAGGGAAACAAAGTGTCTTGAGGTAGTATCGACGGAGATGATACAATCAAAATCCTTCTTGTAACATAAGCAACGATAAGATTCGGTATTTCAATCTGGTAATATACTTGGCCTTTTTTACATCGCATCCTCATATGTTCCTTTTCCTTTGACGATTCTCCTATTTTTCCAGCGCCGTACATGAACCTTATACACACATACATTTCCGTCATGCTCTTTTCCTGAACAGATAGAGATACATACACAATTCTCTTTTGCATCGTCTGCATTCGCCAGAAATACGACAATCGCAATATTTTATCATACGTAGCGATTGAATTCCGTCTATTCCGTCCTGCCAATTCTGTCCTGATATTTAATGTGGAAAATATATGTGAAAATATATCTGTCCCATGAAAATATATCAACCCAATCAACGGTAATTTTCCTTCTGACAAATATTCCGATTCACCAGTTGATGCAAATCGTACGGGAGGATCAAATTATTTTGTTTTAACAATTTTCACATTAAATATCTTTCGGGTATAATTTAATTCTCGAGATATAAATTAACGGAAGTAGTTAATTCAACCGCGTAGTACAAAGCTCTGCAATGAAGAATTATTGATGAACACGGCAGAACCGGCGACAGAGCTGCCCCGTCTGAAACATTATTGGATATTGGCTATCTCGCAGACGTGTGTTAGAGTTCGCTAACTATATGGATATCGAAAAGTCGCTAGGTCTATTGAATTTTAGTTACGCGTTCATGCAATTATACGCTTGCTGTTCTACTATACATCCATTTTTATTGCGAACATCAAATTCAATAGAAAGTTTCACATTAATTATAATTTTTATTTGCTTTTTCTTGTGTGCTGTATGTTCGATTTAAATCCATCAATTACTATTAATTATTTCAATTTCAGAATAGAAGATGTACAGATTCGGACAGTGAAGTTTAGCCACCTTCGTGTTTGTGTGCGTTTTCTAGCGGGACACATTGAAATTTCGATATATACATACATATTGAAATTTCAATGTGTCCCGCTAGGGAACGCACACAAACGCGAAGGTGGCTAAACTTCACTGTCCGCGATTGTACAGACACCTCAAACAATTTTGGGCCAATTCCAATTATACCTGTACATACTATATTACCTTTTAAGAACAGTAATTATCCGTAAAAATTAGATTTTACCTTCTATCATAAGTCTGTTCCCTTTCGTACCGAATATTCATATCATAATCAAAGTACCGCCAGGCAGGAAAGTTGGAAAACTCAGCAACGCAGGCCCGCGGCACGGGAACGCGCACTTCGTTACAGACATCAACAAGTTAAGCGCGGAACTTGATTATAAAAGTCCTGCCGCGAGGCCGCTCGTATTTCTTCCAAACGTTTCGCACGATATCTCAGGGAACGTGCGCCTCGACTTCTTTCCTCTCCTCAGAGATTCTTTCTCTTCTTAGTACAAGATCAATACCTTCCAGTTGCCGTTCCTAATTTCCCGGATGATTTCAGTCCGCCTCGAGAATGAAAATAACGTCACGTCCATACAAATCAATAGAGATGTTGAATCAAAATTCATTAAATTTATCGATTAGATTGAGACGCAACAAAAAATAGTAGGTAATTGGTTCAAGGAACCAGCAGCTTACGTGGGCGTACGTGTATTACTTCAAAACAACGTGCAAGGGGCATCTTCAGATGGAAGACTGCAAGATTCAATCTTCGATAATAGATTAACGAGGAGCAGTTACCACTTGATCAATTTCTTCCTTACTTCGCGAGATTCTTGCTACCCCCGGCTACCCTTCGCTTCGAGTCCGCTCAATTCTGAGTCAATGTGCACGTGTTTTCGTTGAGAGTGAGTGCGCTGGAAGCAAGAGCAGATATGAAGGACGCTTTAGAATTCAAAGGAGTCTGATCTATTCGGTCGAAGAGTCGGGCTGAGCTGATGGGAGTGAGATGCGCGACAGATAACTGAAGAAGGAAAGATGGCTAGAAAGAGCCGGGTTGCGGGGGGGACGGGTTTTTAGAAGATAGGATGGGATAGAGGAAACGACGGTGGGAACGAGAGTGGGGAGGGAGTCGAGGGAAAGAGTGAAGGGATGGGAAACGATATCACCGCGGGAGATTGTGGCGCACCGCGGGAAATGGAGTACGCCAATGAAGAAGAATGGCCGCCAAATTCCCGACAGGTTCTTTATTACTTCTTCGCCCCCGAGTTCTTGCTTCGAGTGTGCTTTCGAAAAAGAAAGCGTACCGAGGATCGATCCCGGTTCCCGAATTTCTTCCGCTTGTCAGCCGACATCGCACCCCGGCCCGGGATCGCGAGAAATCTTTTATAAAACCGTCACTCATCGTAGTATACAACCATCCTACCCACAATCGGCTGCCAACCAAACGAATTGACGACTAGAAACGAGTAACACCCCTGTTCGACGTTAACGCATACTGTGCATGACGCACGCCCTGAGGATGTCATTTGAATTTCACCTTTGCTCTGTCATTCGACTTCCTATTATACTTTTGTGTATCAATTATACGTCCGCAATTTCGTTTAGTTTGCTGAATACAGGTGGTATAAATTCTGAAATTTCATAATCGTATAAAATATTTATGTTCGTACAAAAATATTAATTACCGAAAGCAAATTAGAAATAGATATTTTAAATACACGAATAGGAAAACAACTAGATGAAAATTCCTCATACAATTACAGTATGACAATGTTTGTCGACAAAAAAAGAAGGAAGAACGAAAACGAAAGTAGACCATAGTTGAGGAGTAGGAAGACTGCGCGCTTAGCAAATGTCAAAGAACAATGACAGAACGGGACACGTAACAACGGCGTAGGTCGACTATCAGGAGAAAAGATGCCCGCGGTTATTTGAAGCGATATCACGCACTGCAAAGGGAAGAGCATTCACGCAGAAACAATATTGTCCTCGCGTAATTAAACGCAACTTCGCTTTGACTTAAAATGTGTGTACGCGTTTACTCGTGTATCTGTTTGGGCGTATACGTACGTAGACGGATGACACAGTGTCCGCACCTGCTTGTATTGAAGTATACGTACAGTGTTTAGTCCACCAGCGGTGTTATAGCCTTTATTGATTCATGTCAGCTAGTTGGGACAAGGGTAGCATCGAGAATGCATAGATAATGATCCAGAAAAGACAATAATTAATATTATATAATCAATCGCGCTATAAAGCAGCTGAGAAGGCACAAACACC